>JALIZH010012957.1:0-123490 GCA_030522465.1 Rhipicephalus appendiculatus
ACGCGATCACATTGCGATTCACGAGTATTGGCTAGGTATTGATCGCGTTTTATTTGGAATCGCTTGGCAATCACAGCACCAAGTACCTTACTTACCTTAATTAGCTTAATTGGCCTAACTTGCATATTCGAGCTTTAGTCTTGATTAGCTTGCATCCCATGTCAAGCTAAGCTTAATTAGCTAATTTGCCGAGTTAGCACTAGTTAGGCTCTGTCTTAATTAGTATTCGACTAAGCTCGGCACATCTTACATAGTTCGGCATGACTAGGCACACGAGAATCTTAGCTCGGCTTAATTAGGGCTTTTTGAGGCGTGATTTCATTAGCTTAGTTATGCGTAGTTAGGTTTTACAATGCTCAACATGGCTTATTAAGGCTTGTCTACGATTACATTGATTTAACTAGGCACAGCTGTTCTTAATTTTGCTTGACGTTACCGCGCCGGCATGTTTCATCTCTACATGGTGAACCGGACAAATGGCGGGCATAACATACCTGCTGTAAAAAAAAATGCTAAGGAAATAAATGAATACGTTTGGCTGCCCTTTCAAAATTTCCGGTGCTGTCGGGCACCGTTTTCTTTTTGTGATGCGTAAAACGAGTCGTTGCCATAGGATCGGGGAATGACTAGCCACTTCAACGTTGCAGCTCGCCGGTATTATCTTGGCCGCCATTAGCAACGAACGCGGCAGGCAAAGCCAAGTCGTGAAGCTGTGTGTTCTGAACTTTTTAGATGTGAAGCATCTTATGGCGAAGCTTAATCCGGTGGTGGTGGTGGTGGTGGTGTGCCGCGTGCCCCACTCTTACTGCGCATGCGTAAACACTTTAAAAAAAATAAAAATAAAAACCTCCTCTCCCCCCTCTCTCCTCTAGGCATCCCTCCCCGCGGCAACCACATCCTCACTGCGCATGCGCCTCCCCTCCTCTCTCCCCTCTTACACTCCACCCTCTCTCCTTTAGGCATCCCTGCCCGCGGCGTCTACACACTCCCCACTGCGCATGCGCGTTCCCCCTCTCTCTCCTCTCCTACGCTCCCCCCTCTTTCCTCTACGCATCCCTGCCCACGGCGTTCACACTCCCACTGCGCATGCGTGTCACCCCCTCTCTCTCCTCTCCTACGCTCCCCCCTCTCTCGCCTCGCGACGTCGACGCAGGCAGCGTCTGCTAGCGAGTTTCTTGGTTGAAAAAACCGACTGCTCGCGCTGCACAACCGTTCACTGGCCACCCCGTATATATATGGCAATGGATCTTGACCTCCAAGGTGGTGCCGGTGGGAGATTTCCCCCTGTTGCGTTGTTGAACAATAAAAATTCGCAGCGTGCGCGTTAACTAAAAGCGGAGTGCGGGTCTCTGTGTCCAGTCGGAGTCTTCTGTCTCTCATTGCCCATTAGCAGCGATTGGCATGTTCCAGTAGGAAACACTGCTCTATCACTGCCTGCTTTGCGCCTCCCCAGTTTTCTCTCCTGCGCAACTCTGCGATGAGCGCCAGCGTCAACGCCAGTGTAAGCGTTAGCGCCCGCTGCTTCACATCTACACATGGTTCCCTTTAGCGGGAGATGGTGTAATTTTTTTCTTTTGTTTCTTTCCTTTTCTTTCTTTCCGTGACGCAACTCTTGGCTTCGCGCGAAATTCAAGAAGATAAAAGTCATGTGGCACGTGGTGGAAGACACGCGAACTAGACGCCGGTGTGCGTGAAAGCTGGATCTGTTGCTGTCAAAAGCCGCAGGTTCTCCACATGCTATTTTTCTACACACGCACGGACGTACTATCGGCCAAAGAATATTACGGACCACGCGAGTGCGTGGCCAAAAGCCTCTTCGCGACACTTCCGCTACGTCAGCGGCGATCAACAGCACTGCAGCGCCAAAGACGCGTCCCTCCCTTAATCTATGGCCTGTCTGTTTTCTGACTGGGTACAAATCATTTTCACCCTTTCACTTTCTAACGCGGCGCGCTTTTTGGCAACTGCATCTTCGTGCTTCTGTCTCGAGGGCATTCTATGAGCATAACTGTTATCAGCCGCTATCTTTATCACAAAATGATACCTAGCCAACGGAACGCCGTTCGAGGCCCGCCGTGGTAGCTTTGATCCCGCTATCAAAATAGAAGTGTGACGGTCATACGGCAGATAAGCGCTTCGCGCGAAAACTGCGAACTGACTATGCGCTACGCGGCGGTAGAAAATTGTAAGGCCAGTGAATAACAAGAAGACCCGTTTCCGGCCTTGCACTGTGGTCGACGGTTGATGGCGCACCGCTAGGTGGCGTGGAGAGGCAGTTTGGCACGCGCTCGCGTGGTCCGTAATATTGTTTGGCCGATAGTACACATTTAGCCATCCGTAAGGACAAAAGTTGTTACTCTTAGCAGTAATTAAAGTGCACCACTCGTGCACAGATGCGGTATAAGTTTAAACAGGAAAAGCGCAGTATTAGTATTGCGAACCCAACTAACGCTGGCGCATTGCAGCCGACCGATCATACAAACGGTGCGCGTGACAAAAAGCGGCAAACAAGGTATGGTCTCCGAAACTGCGCGCCGGCGCGATCTCAGAGGCCGTGAACAGGGAGGCGTAGCAGAAGCAGACGGTCGCCCGCTGAGCGAGAGTCAATCAGTTCAAACCTGAGAGCGCGCAAGCGCAGTAGGCGCAGTGACGTTCAGGCTTGTCCAGACTCGTTGAAGGAAAAAAAGCTTGAGTGTTTCGTTCGCGCAAGTATTCAATGCAAAGGATTTCTTAGCGAACTGCAGGCACCTTGGCTGTTTCTGTCTACGTATCTATCTATCTATCTATCTGTCTATCTATAAAGCCACCTACGTCTGGACGCTCTTGTGGTCCACGCCTTTACTTGGCACGCACCAAATTTTGCATTGAATGGCATTAGTGTATGACGAATAAGATGAACAGGTATTACGCGAATAGCGTGAGGCACTTGTCGCGTACACCAGGTAAACCTGTCCCTAAGTCACGTGTGCCCAAGGAATGCTGGTATGAGCCACAGGTCATTGACATTTTGTATCAAGCTCGGCTTAGTGGTTCCTGCGTGGGACTAGCCAGGTGGCGCGGGGTCTCCCCTGAGTCTTCTCTGAACCCAAGTAGAGTTTGCATCATCATCATCAAACCGGGAACGGCGATACCAAATTTTTAAAAAGTCTGCTATCGCTATCGGCGAAGGGAAAATGGAAGGGACGCAAATACAGGAAATCGCGGTGAGAGCCGGTATCGAACCCAGGCATTTTGCGTGGTAGTCAAATATTCTACCACAGAGCAACGCCAGTGCGTCATACTGCCTGTGAAAAAGACCCTATAACGACCTCATATCGCGGCAACGTTAACTGCCGCTCTACGACGAGCACCATCACTATATAGCCTCTAAAAATCTCACGAAACATCGTAAGCCAATAAGGACGGACGGTCTGAAGGCGGCTAACTATTCTAGATGATTACAACAAGAAATATATTGAAAAACCTTGGCTAATCCTGCGCAGTAGCCTTATCACCTGCATACATATGCTTCAGTACTATGCAAAAATGACTCGCGTTTTTTGTGGTCTTCAATTCAAGCAGATGCCTGGGCTCATGCGCATTCGTTGGAGCATACACGATTGCAACAAAAATGCCAGTAATCTACTGATGCTTGTAAAGATAAGCGCGAGTGACCAAGCCCAGATGCGAGAAGTTCGAAGCCATGCAGTCGAGTGTTGCCTACCAATTTCTGGAAAATACCCTACGCCAAGGTCAAAATTACCCTACTTAACTCTAAAATATTTTATTGCCCTACATTTTACCCTACTCCTGATAATAGCATCGTGTAACAATGATTAGGTGAACTACACTGTACGACGACCAGATGTATGCGGTGCTGGATCCGGTAGAGACTTCAGTGGTTTGAAATTTAGTTTCGAAGAGAGATTAAGGAGCATGAAGGACATCAGATGCATGGAAAAAGCGTTTCAGTATATGAATGGGATGAGCGTTGACTCAAACTTGAAAAATATAGGAGACCCATCAGCAAGTATATAGCTAGCAGTGTAGGTGACTTCATAACGAGGATAGTTAAGCAAAACGTGATAGGTGCAGGTGAAAAAAAATTCCCGATCTCCCGCTAAAGGGAACCATGTGTGGATGCGAAGCAGCGGGGAGATGGTTAGCTTCAGCGGGAGAAACGTCGCCGCTCCCCGTCGCCGCTCTCCTGCATCGCGGCGCTGCACAGGAGAGAGAATGAGGCGCGCTCCGTCATTTTTATACCGCGGAACTACCGTGGTGCCCCCAGCGGAGTATGCAGCTGTCGCACCACCTGTCGCGCGCCGCTCAGTAAAGGATTCCTAGAGGAGAGAACGGGGGGTAACCGTAGGAGAGGAGAGAGAGAGGGACGCGTATGCGCTGTGGGGGTGTGGGACGTGGGAGCCGCTCCGTAGAGAAGAGGATTCCTAAAGTAGAGGAAGGGGGGTGAGCGTAGGAGAGAGGGGGGAGAGGACGCGCATGCGCTGTGCGGATGTCAGACGCGGGCGCCGCTCCGTAGAGTAGAGGATTCCAACAGCAGAGAAAGGATGTGAGCGTAGGAGAGAGGGGGGAGAGACGCGCATGCGCTGTGGGACGCGGGCGCCGCTTCGTGGAGTATATGATTCCTAGAGTAGAGAAAGGGGGTGAGCTTAAAAGAGGAGAGAGAGGTGGAGGAGACGCGCATGCGCTGTGGTGGTGTGGGACGCGGGAAGGAGGGATGGTCTAACTTGAACGTGTTGTTGGGCTGGTTGGTTAATGCTGAAGAAAGGTTAAGGACGCAACCTACGTAGACGAGAAAAGCATGGGGACAGGATAGAGCGTCAACTTGCAACTGACTTTATTTGAAAAAAAAAGGCTCCTTTGTATATACATGCAGACATGTGGGCATTTTCAGTTGCGCAGGGCAATGGCGAGAAAGTTCACGCCTGTGGTGGACTTTCTGGTGGACGGTGGAAGGGTTAATAAAGGGAAAATAGACAACCACCCGTTTGTAGCACGAAGCCACAAGGAAATCCGTACGGATTTCTCAGAAAGAAAAGCTTCTTAGTTGCCGAAAAAATTCGTCCTGGTCCGGGGTTCGAACCCGGGACCAACGCCTAGCCGGGGCGGTCGCTCTACCAATTTAGCTAACCAGGAAGCTAGCAATTGGCGGCGCGAGGGCGAATCCATCGACATCTCGATGCACATGGACAGAAGTAATGCAAATGAGTTCTGCGGAATCCCGCAAGACGGTGGAAGGGTCAATAAAGGGAAAATAGACAGCCACCCGTTTGTAGCACGAAGCTACAAGGAAATCCGTACGGATTTCTTTGTAGCTTCGTGCTAGAAATAGGTGGTTGTCTATTTTCCCTTTATTAACCCTTCCACCGTCTTGCGGGATTCCGCAGAACTCATTTGTAGATCTCGTTTAAGATTGATAAAATACGCCTCCAAAAGTTCACGTGCCACAGTCTTCTTGCTCCTTCCAGGTATGCGAATATTCGTAAGGTCCGGCCCACAGATGCAGGATTCAGAGTGCATAGGTAAATGGGCACTGATCTTATTTTTAATCAAAAGCTCGTGCTCCCTTGTGCTGCTATTAACGCAGCGTCCTGTCTGGCCGATATTAACTTTGCTGCATGTAGGCGGAATTCCGTCAATCACGCACACTGCGCAAGGTACAAAGGGCCTTGGAAGCTCTTTACCACAAAGGGTCAGCTTTTGCGGCACTGCGTTGCGTGGACAGAGGCCGGCCAACTTCCGTGGGGCAAAAAAGTAATAGGTATCTTGTGCCCGTTGGCCACCGTCTTTAAGTTGTGGGAAACTTTGTGCTTAAAGACCTCGAGAGCTGGTATGGTGGCGCTACTGCTCTCGCCCTCTATCGGGACAGCGGCGCACTTTTAGGATTGTCGCCTATACGGGCCTGTCTGCATGTTTCAAGGCGGCGGCGATGGTTTCGGCGGCCGCTGCTCTCCATAAGAACGACAACCGCTGTCTTTTTTTTGTCTGTGTGTATAAATGATCTGTGATTACTTACGCTACTTGCGTTTTTTTTCTCAGTGAAAAACCTCTCAAACTAGCGCTGTCGAGAGCTGTAGCCGAAGAACCAGCCTGCAGCGACTCTTTGTAACGTAGCCATTCAACAAAACTTCGTCCCCTTTTCGCCTCAAGGCAATCGAGGAAGACAGACCCCCTGAGTCCCTCTTTTCGCTAACAACTAAAGTGCGAGCTCTGTTCAAAAGAAAAAAAAAAAGAAAGAAAAAAATAGTGCTGAGAAAACGCAGCTGCTTGCGCCGGAAGCAAGTTCCGTTCCTAGAGTCACTGGAACTATCCGTTCCGTCCCTTGGACACCACACGGGGACGAGTAACCGCCCTCCCCCACCACTAAACACGCGCGCACACACATTTCAGGCCGTGAGAATGCAAGCGCCCATCAGTTCGTCACTGGTTGTCGTCTGCTAGAAAAGCGCATCGCCAGCCAAAGTCGCCAGCCCGGGCGTGAACATGATGACGAGAAGAGACGATCGTGTGTTGTTCTGCGGTTTCCGTAGGGTTGAAATCGCATTTACATGTGTTTCAAAAGGAGTTGCTCGTCACTTGGCGCGAAGTTGCACGCTAGCGGTCAGCGTGCTGTGCCTGGTGGAACCTTTTCACATTATTGGGAAACGATGTGTTCTACGATATACGAGCTGAGCTGAGCTTTTGATATTTTTAAATGCTCTACGTGTGCTGCGCCATATCGAACTCTTTTCGTTCTCAACGAAGAGGACGCTGGAAATGCGTGTATGATTCCGTACCGGCTACATTTGCTCGCCGTCTTAACACGCAAGAAACCACGCGTGAAAGCAGAAAACGCAGACAGGCATATTGCCTCTAGGTCGCCGTTGTCAGTCTGCTATATCCCTATTTCGTTGTGACTTTTTAAGAGTGAGTATATATTTAAAATAAATAATAAAAGGCGAAAAAGGCACCAGGGAGCGAGGACACTTATGGACGGAATTCGAGGCGTTGCTAACGCGCCGCACAGCTGCGGTCGAGAGTTGTCAACAGGCACAATTTGTCAGGTAGCTGCTTCTGAACAGTGTTTCTGCAGCTGTTGTGGCAGCCATGCACCCAGACGTACGAAAAAGTACCGGACTTCTGCTACGTTTCCGCGTCCTTTTGGCGAGGAGCCATGCTTTTCTGCCGTGGATGTGCGCCCGGGAGCAACAAACGACAATCCTAACTTTTCTGCCGCGGCCGTCTGGTGGCGCTGCCTGTGCGGTTCGAAGTTGCAGCGCACGAGGCCCATACGGCACGACCTGTGTTCTTTTATCCACCTGCTTCAGAAACTGAAGGGCAAGCCGAAAACAAAGCCTCTATGGATAAAGACCACAGGGTCTGTTTTATTCATGATCACAGCTGAGGCACGGGTCTGCTTTGTTCATGATCTGAGAAATTCGATTTGCGAAGGGTAAGATTATTAGCTTAACAGAAAGAGAAACTAGGGTCAGCAGACGTACATAAGAGGTAAATATGAGGTAAGCAATGGTAAAAAAAAGGTATCACCTTCTCGTGCGTGCCTTTAATGGTGAAACAGATGGGTAATTCAGACGCAGCAAAGGTGCGCAGGCGCTCTTTTCTGGAGACGGGAATTTGCGGAGCCGTACCTTAATGGTGGCGCTACTTAAGACAACTTGCAGGAAACCCTATATACTGAACCGAGTAGGCAATATGACCCAGTGGCTCAAGAGATCACCAAGTTCTCTGGTGATACTGAGCATACGTCATTGTTGTAGTTATCAACTACCCAGCTGCTGTGCAGTCTTTGTGGTGTCTTCAATTTTTTTAATCTGTTTACATAATTTTTTACGAATTATGGAATCATCCCGGTAGTTTTCGTTTACCTTGACTATCAACGGCGCAGCTGAGATTTACCTCAGCTCTAATAATTAAGGTTCCTTGAACATGTAGTGCACCATGTGTGTAGTAAAACTAAACTTAATTGTTTGTGACTACTGCGGAGGGTGCTGTGCAAACTGCAGTGGTCAGTAATAGTTAAGTATAAACGCTGAGCCATCTCCACTAATTATTGAAGCAGGCGTCACGTGTTCACCTGTATCAGTTCAGTCAGACCTACCATGTCCAATGCTCACATGTTCAGCGAAAGGCATTATATGAAGCATGTGGAACCTTGGTAGCGCCTTTCCGGAAATTGCGCTCGATCTTACATACCAAATAATTCCCCTTAATGACTTTCCTTTGGAGTCAATCACCGGATGATAAGAAGCTATCACTAAATGACTCCAACCATGAACAAATTCATCCGCAATGTAAAAATTTATTTTGTATTTCAAAACGGTAACAACGTCACCAAAATAAGCTATTGGCATGATGAGGTTGTTTGAGTGATTGTACGTTTGCATTTGAATATTTTTTTTGTTAACCAAAGAGGCATTCACTTTGTAGTAAATATATTAACACTGTACACATAAACAATCCCTTAAAATGTGCTCGATCAGAGTTCGACAAACAGCGTATATTTTTGGGCCCCAACACGCAGGAGAAGAGAGTGACGTCCAGGATAATGCCATCTGGAAACAAACGAACCTTCGAGGGCCAATATTTTTATGGCAGCAGTTGTTTCGCGAAAAGAACTGCATACGCCATCGTAGGTGACGTCAACCTCATTCGGCCCAAAACATCATGGTTTCTTTGACACTGCGCAAATGATGACGCATGAAGAAAGGGCGACGTGTTATTTATCCAACTCCTCTGCTAGATGCCGGGATGGCCTGGGGTATCGATCATTATTTCTGTTTTTATTTGATATGCGTCGTATTCGCAACGTTCGAATGTGTTGAACAGCAGTCGGAGCATGCCACAGTAAATCACAATTTATTACGAGAAAAAACGGTTGATTGGGAGCCACGCAAAATACACAGTTTGTTGGTTGTCTTCTGGCTACTTCGAAGATTTAGCAGCCACTTTCGTAGTTTGTTTAAGTCGGCCTGACCATCCTTATGTGTAGATATCGAATGCGTTAATGCTGGCTAGTCGTTTGCTGAAACTTGTGAACGGTTTTGCACCGCAAATAAGAAATGTACGAGCACAAGGAGAAGACATGACGTCGGTATTGATAATTCTGGAATCCTCACTTCAAGTGCCCTTTAGAAAATTCCTATATTTGAGATATGGGAAAGGCCTTGTTTCAAATTGCAACGTGAGCTTGCATTGCATCCACCCGCACCCCCCCCCCCCCCCCACACACACACACACACACGCACTCACGCACAACCAACTGAGGTCCGCTGGCTGAGGTGAGCTCAGCCAGCGACCTCAGTTGCGACGAGTTGTGCTGGAGCACGCCATGAAGGCAGCACCTCCCAAAAAAATTCATGGTTTTCACCTCGCGCGTCAACTTACGACCACATTTCGAAACGAAGTGTCTTTCTATCGTTGTTATGTAGGCTAATATAGCTTGCGTGATGGAATACTGTTTTAGTTTTATGTGATTGCCGGGGTAATCAATTGCCTGTTATTGTACACATCTGTTAGTTCTGAAAGCCCATTTTATATTGTTATTCACATACAAAAGTAGGATCTAATGTGCGAGAGATCTCATCACACATGCAGAATTGCGTCCTAATTCTGACTTTTATGCGTAATTCAGAGCACATGCGAGAGGGGATAATGGTGTAATCAAGAGAAGTCCTTCGGTTTCTTTTTGAGAAATGCGCGACTGCAGCGCAGTCTAGGAAAAAGGAAAACGTGTGAGAATTTGTTGCCTGTTTTTAAGTGGAGAGCAGTTTAGGGGGCCGGGCTGTCGAACGCTGTAATCGTCGCTTGCGTAACGCAGGCAAGACGACATATAGCATAGCCATCTGTAGCGCGCGCTCGCGCCAAAGAGAAGTCTTCTTCCTCTTGTTCTTTGAGCACATTGATAACGATGATTGGTGCGGAGCACTTTAGGGGTTGGGGATGTCGTCTGCTGTCGTCGTAATGCGTACCTCAGGCAAAACGACGTATGAAAATTGAAAAAAGAAGAGGGAGCAAGCGTGAAATAGAAAGAGACAAAGAAAAGGAAAAACATATGAATAAAACAGGAATAACAAGCAAAAAATATTAAAAAAGAGAGAAAGAACTGGAAAACACAAAAAGAAAGACAGGAGGAAAGAAAGACAACACCGAAGAGAAACAAAGACGACTGCCCAGTTCCGCACTTCGTTGAGACTTGGCACCGTTAGTGTGAAGCTCCCTTAATTTTTAGTACATCAAGCGTACATTATGAAGCTGTATTACGCTTGTTTAAACGTCCGAGAAATGAACTTTCGACCTCAGTTTTCCAGTTCCACTCATGAGTACTATAAATACCATGCTGCAGTGAACAGACGCGCGTTTTAACGCGATAGCGTTAAAGAGCTCGTTTCACAGAAATTCCGGCGTCGGCGTCGGTGTCGGCGTCGGTGTCGTTGGTTGTGAGCGAAAAATCACCATCTTGTCCGTGACCGAAAAATCGAGAAAAATGCAAATAAAATAAATAAAAAAAATTCGGGTCCGAGCGAGGATCGAACCCAGGCCGTCTGCGTGGCAAGCAGGTGTTCTACCACACAGCCACGTTGAAATTTTTTTCCTTTAATGCATGGAATCAACACCGGTAATTATTGTGTCCTGCGCACAACATAATTCGTCACATTGGAATTACCTTAACATACACAACACCCATAGGCGTGCGCAGGGTTCCCCTTCAGGGGGGGGGCAGGGGGGGGGCGAAGGCTCATCGCAGCGCCCCCCTCCCTATTAAGTCAATGTATGGGGCAGGCTTTGCGCGCCCCTCTCTAAGGTGTCTAGGGGGGGCGGCCGCCCCCCTCTGCCTCCCCCCCCTCGTGCGCACGCCAGTGACAACACCCACATCCTTGCAAACAGTAGCCAGTATTTCAAAAGTCAGGCAAACACACACAATCGTCTAGAAGGGAAAACCACTCCGGAACGGGTTCAAACGTCTCAACAACACTGCGCACTTGAGCAGCTTCTTCTCTGAAGACAGACCTCGTCGACCGTGGCGGCTCGGCGTGTCTGTCAATCATGCGACTTTTCCATAGCGAATAAAGTCCTAATAACATAAACAGATCATATGGAGTATTATTGGTGGGGCTCTTTTTGAAAGGGAGGAACCTAATACCATGAGCAGTGATAGGAAGATCTTTTCTTATTGTTCTTTTTAGAATGTCCCAAAAATAAAATGCATCGCGACAATGAATGAAACAATGCTCTATCGTCTCAGGTTGGTTGCAGAGTCTACAATTTACTGTCCAGGGCACATGTATTGCTTTTTCATTGAGCCACGTCTTCACTGGTAGAGTGGAGGTGTGTAGTTTAAAGAAAAACGTTTTCACTGCAGACGATATCCACATTTTACGTACTCGGAGTAATGCGTCATGACCAGGCAAAATCGAGTATGGCAGTCGATAAACAGGTTCAGGGAAAAGGTTATTCACAAGTGCAGCGGTTAGAGTTGTTCTATCAATATTATACAAATACTCTAAACTAAATCTGGCTTTTAAAAAATTGACAGTGTCAACAATTCCTTTTAAGAATCCCCAGAATTGCGACTTCTTAGCAACGCTTGTTGTGACATAAATAAAAGGAAGGTGGTAACACAGACGCTTTCGAAGAACCGCTAAAAGAAAGGGGTGACAAACGTCTTTAAAGTAAAAAAATCGGAACACCAACTGTCGCACAAACAGATGCACCAGACTGAGGCCACCCTTTTCAAGTGGAACAAAAAGGTTGTCTCTTCTCATGGGTTCCCATGAAGAGCACCAAATAAAACAAGCAAATATCCTATGAAAGGCTTGAATGTGCACACGAGAGCAGTGCAACACCTGCAGAACATAAATAAGTTTTGATACAAGAAAGATATTGCACGCTTTCGCTCTTGCAAAAATGGAAAGGTCTCGTCCGTGCCATGTTGCCACCTTTCGGCGGATAGTAGTTATCGCGGACGTCCAGTGTGGGCCGCTATTACGATAGTTATCGAGAGGCACACCAAGATACCTCATAGCAGTCGAATTCCAATGGATATTTGAGAAGACTGAGGGAGTTTGAGCCCACTTGCCCAGCCAGAATCCTCTGCTTTTATCAAAATATATGCTGGCGCCAGCGATTTCACAAAAGCGTAAAGTAGTGTTTACTGCTTCTTGAACGCTGGGTTTATCGACGCAAAGGAAGGCAATGTCGTCGGCATAAGCTAGAACTTTAGCTTCCTCAGTCTCATATCGGTATCCTCTAATGCTAGAATGTAGAAGCACACTTAAACGTAGTGGTTCCAGGTATATTGCAAAGAGCAAAGGCGAGAGCGGACATCCCTGACGTACGGATGAATTTAACTCTATTGTATTCGTAAGGGTGCGATTTACAATTAGCCTTGTCGTGCACTTTTTATAACAGAGTGAAATACCATTATACAGTACATCACCCAACTGCAGGTGTCTTAGTAGCCGGAACAGAAAAGCGTGCTGTACCTTATCAAAGGCTTTAGCGAGGTCTATTTGAAGAAGGGCTACTTGGTCCATACTACCATCGATACACTCCAGGACTGACCGCGCTATGTGTATATTTGTTTGTATAGAGCGACCTCGAATTCCACGTGTTTGGTGGTCACCTATACATTTAGTGATCACTGTCTGCAGCCGATTTGTCAGCAATTTCGCAAATATTTTGTAATCGACGTTACATAACGATGTAGGCCTATATCCGTTAACTCTTTTTAATGATTCAGGATCAGAACTTTTTGGGATTAATGTTGTATGGCCCTTATAGAAAGAAGGAGGAAGTTGACCTCGTTCATAAGCCTCTTTAAAAAGTTGCTCCAGAAAAGGAATCAGAAGCTCCTGAAATGCTATGTAAAATTCCCCACTAAGGCCATCCGGACCAGGAGTTTTGTTTTTCTGCAACGTTGTTATTGCAAACCTTATTTCTTCCCTGGTGATGGGCCCATCAACAGTGAGTCGGTCATCCTCTTGTAATTGGGGTACAAGGGCAATAAAGTGATCCGCTTTTTCTTCATAATTCTCTTGAAGCTCAGTAGCAGTAAACAGACTTTTGTAATATTCTTCAAATGCGGCTCTTATTTCACATGTCTCTGTGCAAACAGAACCACGCGATTCAATTTGCAGTATCTGTTTGGAGAGTGCATATCGCTTTTCATCCCCAAGAGCTTTTTTTGTGGGTTCCTCTTCAGTGAATTGAGTAACACGGGAACGAATCATTGCCCCTCTGTATACATCTGTATCGTATTTTTGTATCTGTGCTCGAACTGTACTTATCTCATCAACGTACAATCCCGGCTCTTGACTTTCAAAAGCATGGAGCTTATGTAGTAAATCATAAAGATAGCGTTTTTCAGTATTTTTTCTTTGAGCTATTTCGCATGAAATACTAATCGCCTGATACTTAACTTTTTCTTTGAACCTTTCCCATTGAGCGAAAATTGGCAGCTGTCGACATTGTGTTACCTCATGCACCAATTCTTTGATTATTTTTACAAAACAATCCTCGCGCAGCAGCTGTACGTTAGGCTTCCATAGTTCCCAGTTTAGAGGAACCTTACGAAATTTTTGGGGACCCCATGAAACGGATACTAAGCAATGGTCTGTAAAAAATATGGGCTTTACAGCATAGTTATGGATGTGAGACCATAGGCTTAGAGATACATACACACGGTCTAGTCGCGCATGAGAGACGCCCTGAAAGTGCGTAAACCTCACCGAGGAAGGCGCATGCGCTCCCACATCTATTAGATTGTGGTCATTCATCAATTCCTGCAGTATAGCTGCACTTGCATCGTAACGATTCGTTACATATGAATGATCTCTAGCGTCACAAACACAATTAAAGTCTCCAAAAACTATCAAATTTCTATCAGTGTTTAGCAGCGAAGCTAAAGAGAGGAAAAAAGCCTTCCTGTCATTTACTTTGCAGGGAGCATAGACACAGACAAACCTCCAATTATTGGAATGAAAAGAAAGATCACAACAAATGAGGCGGCCTTCCCCATCAACATGTAGCGACATCAAAGTGTGGTTCAACCGCTTTCTAACTAATAAAAAGCATCCAGCGGAAGCACCACGTGCTTGGCTAATGTACACATCATAATCTCCAAAAACTCCCAGTGCAAGATTAGCATCACTAGCAGACGAAATTAGTCTCTTGCACTGCCGCTACGTCAATGCTATACTGCTCAAGCGCGTGGCGCAACTGCCACTGACGCCTTACATTTCTCAGGCCACGTACGTTGAGTGTCGCTACACACATGGGAAAGGTAAGCGCGGTAGCCATTTTGCTCACTTAAAACTTTTGTTGTTCGCCTTTAGCCACAGGGCAACCTGTGGCTTTACCTCCTTTGCACTTCTTAGCAGCACTTTCTTGAGGACGCTGGCATAGGCGGCGCGTTCCTCGGTCCCCAAAGGACACGACACGTGGACCACACGAGGACACTTGATCTTTTTTATGCAGTGAAAAGAACTTACTCTGCTTGGAAATGCCATGAAAACAACGCTCATGCTTCCCAAACACACGTATCCTGTATATAGCCGTAGCAATATAAAATGTAATATCACAATGATATTGCGTGGTACAAGAGTACATTGCCATCGGGCGTGAGAACATGTGACTATCATAACGATTTCGTGGTTTAAAGCCGGCCACCCATTACAAAAGGCACACACGTTACTGCGCCTATTCCCTTAACACCACGTAGTGGATGCATTGCTAGTATGCGCTAAGTGGTTGAAGTAGGCACTAGGGACAGGATATCGCTATCGCGTTCAACGCTTGAAGACAAAGCTTAAGGGTCCCCCAATTTTTTGTGCGCTTTTTTACAATTACGGAGCAACCATAAAACTGTAATTAGCGTCCTTGCTGTTAACTAAGACAAAATAATATTAATAATAATCAGACGCCTCCTGTGTATTGCAGGAAGGTTTACTAAATTTGTTGTCTCTAGCAGGTGAAGTGTAAACTGTTGCGAGCACACCTTGAACGTAGTGTGTCAGTCATGCCGCACATGACCTGCATCTAATTATACACTCTGTGATTTCTTTTAGGAGCTTGCTGCTTTCGCGGGGCGTAGGCTCTGGTTCCTCCCGCCGTGTAAGCTAGTTCTCATTGCTCCCGCTAGACGCGCAGCTCTGCTCTCGGTTGATTTGGATGGCGCCCACCGCCAGGGTGTCGGAACGAAATATTTTTTGTTTCGGTTTTAGTTCCGTTCCACCGCAAAAAGTTCCGTTCCGTTTCTGTTCCGGAACGAAAAAAGTATGTTCCGTAACGGTTCGTAACGTTATTTATTTGTATGCAAAAAGCAAAAATTGGAAGTTAGAGGAACGATAAAAATATTGGCTTTGTCGTATAGTTACTCACGCTCCTCTTAAGAATTGGGACAAGGGTAGGACACGTTCGTCCCACGTCCTTAAGAAGAGCACAAATAACTGTATAACGAATTCCTACAAATCAGCGCAAGTTATAGTAGACTTTCTCAAAAGTGAATTACGAATTTTTTTTAGCAGGCTCAATGCTTTGCGTCAAGGGAGTGAGCATGATCTCAGAAGCAGCTGGTCATCGAGCGTACCTCTCATATGTGAGACCGCTGGTCATGCGAGACCGCTCCACTCTTCGTGTGGAGTGTCCTTGCATACAGAGGAAACCCACAGCAAGCTTGTTAAAGCTTCAAAATTTGATGGCACCACCCCTTTAGGCACTCAGTGCGCTTGCAGAGATAAGAGGAGAGAAACCGGTTAAAGCGCGACAGTTACATGTTACTCCGCTGGTTTTCGACAGATTCATTTTTTCATGCAGTTCATTAATAAAGCAATTAACTCCTATACTCAGGACATCCGATGATTACTTGAAAATTTGTTCCGGACCCTTATGTGGCACATTCTCCAAGCCCAGAATGCGGGGCTGTTTTCTTCGTGATCTGAGAGATTCGAAATGCCATGGTTAGCATTATGTGTCCAAACAAGGGAAACAATGGTCGATGTCCGTCGCTAATGGGAGCTGTTCTCGTGGGCAACGCAATCCATAGGGTGTCAGGAAACAGTTGTTGGCCAGAACAGGAGGAGGCAAGCGCCGGGACCAGTATTGGTATGCACTGCGTAAGCCCATGTATCCCACATATTGTACCGCCCATGTCACTCAATGCCAATACAGTCTCCTTCTGTGCTTTTTTACTAATTGTGCAACATACGGAAGGAGACTCGACCAGTTTTCAAGGGGAAAAGGGGCGGAGTCAGTGCGATAAAACTTTGCTTCTCATAATGCAGAACCCTGCGCATGACTATTGCTGGATTGACTTGAAGGCCAGTGCAGATATCATGTATTACGCTTTTCAGTATATGACATGCGAAGTAGCTTGATAGCTTGCTCATCACATTACATCGACACTGACTCCGAGTATGGCTTCCTACTTGCATCAGCCTTTCCTTCCACTCCTCAAAAGGGAGAACGTTTGCGCGTTTTGGTTGTTCATCATTCTTCATAAACTTGGCCAGCCCTTTTACTCGGGCTGGCCAAGTCTAACAAGTCAAGTGAAAGATATCACTGGACGCATTTGGTGCCTTGGTAGCGTCGTTTTGTAAATCGGGCTCGATATTTTATGCAAAATGATTTCCACTTGGTGCTTTTCATTTAGAGACAATCACGCTACGGGGAATAGATTAAGTTCACCATATCATTGAACACGGACGCATCAAAGGTGTCTAAAAGGTGGTTATTATATTTTTTTTATTTCGAACAGAAATACGACATGAAAATAAGCTTTTGTATGACGAAGTTGCGTTTTTGGTTGTATGCTTGAGCTTGAATTTTTTTTTGTTCGCCGAGGGGACATCAACGCAGTGTCGTCATGTGCGAGTGTCGCTCTCCACAGTCTGCTAACATTACAATGTAGCCACACTTGCGCGCATAGGAATCGCTACTCGGCTGGTTCTTGACAAGCTCCAGAAATTTTGCGGTAATTTATTCGTGAGGCGATCAACTATATTACTTAGGTCCTTGGATTATTGCTTGAAAAGTGTTGAAAGCCCCTTTGAGGCACAATATCGAAGCGGATACGTGGGGTTGTTTTCTTCGTGATCTGAAAAATCTCAAGCGCTATGACTATATACTCAAAAATGGCAAACAATGGTATATATGTGTCGCCAAAGTCTACAGTTGTAGCCAACGCGATTCATCGGGTGGGAAAGAGCAGCAGTACGCAAGAACAGATGCAGGTAGGTGCACGCAGGAGTAGTACAGGTATGCACTGAAGGAAAGCTTTTATTCAGCTTATTGTACCACCAATATCACTCAGTGTCAAATCACTCTCCTCCTTTCTTTTTCTACTAATTGTGGAACCTTCGGGAAGAGACGTTTCGCCAAAATACTAATGCCGAAATTTCCGCGGTGAACATTTAGTGAACGGTTTGCCGTTTTGAGGCACAGTGATGCTCTATAAACGCAGTGATTCCCTCATTTCAACCAAGAAGCAGATAAATAAAGGTTTTACTTCCTGGTGTGCGCTATAAGCGATCAAACAGATGGGTACTTCAAACGGAGCGAAGGTACGATCGAGGTCTTTTCTGGTGACGGGAATTGGCGGAGGCGTACCTCAATGATGGCGCTACTGAAGAGAACTGGCAACAGACTCTATACACGGGCTCGTGTAGGCGATAATACGCAGCGGCTAAAGGGACCACCAAGTCCTCTGGGGATACTAAGCATACGTCTTTATTGTAGTTATCTTCCACCCAGTTGATGTGCCCTCTTTGTGGTGGCTTTTGTGTAGATAACTTTTTTCCAAATAACTTAAACCTCCCGACAGTTTTCCTTTGCTTTCACTAATAACGGCGCAGCTATGACTGCCGTTAGTTCTAATATGTCGGGCTCGTTGAAACTGCAGTCCACTATGTGTACTGTAAAAGGAAACTTAATTGATTGTGACTACAGCGGAGGCTTCTTTGTAAACTCCAGCGGCCAGTACCCGTAAAGTGTAACCGCTGCAGCTAAACTTGGAGACTGATAATCGTAGAGAGCTTTGCTGACCAGATAGCTGGTTTCATAGGCGGCGTACAGTGGGAGACGGAAACCACCTCCACTAGTTATTGAAGTGGGGAACCAAGTGTACTCCTGCATCAGTTTTGTCGGACCTTCCCTGTCCTATGTGCGTTATTAAGGTCACGCATGTTTTTCGTGATAGTGGCTGCCGAAGAACTGGTTACTTCCGGCATTTACCCCCGGAATACTGCGAACAAAAGGAAGCCTGTTGTGAGCGGCACGTTATAGATTCATTTTAATGTTTGCACCCATTGCAGCCCGTTTTCATTTGTTGTCGACGAATCGGTTAGGGGGGGAGACGGGCAATGCCCCGAAACTTTCAATACTTTAATACAGAACCCTACGCATGATTATTGCGAGAGTGAAGTGAATGCCTGTGCAGAAGTTAAGTATTACGGTTTTCAATATTAAACATGCGAAGTAGCTTCACAGCTCCCCGTCACATTACATTGACACTGGCTGAACAGTTGCTGCCTACGTGCACCCGCCTTCTTTTACTCGGACTGGCCAAATCTCACAAGCCAAGCGAAATGCATCACAAGATGTATGTGGTACTTTGGGAGCGTCTTTCCGGAAATGGCACAGGATATTTGATTTAAAAAATCTTCCCTTGATGCCTTTGATTTGGAGTCAACGACGGGATGCAAAAAAGCTATCACTATATGATTCATAAACTAAGAAACAAATCCATCTGAAAGGTGTAGATTTATTTTACAGCGAAAGCTGTTATGAGATCACAACAAGGGTCGTTTCTGCGCCGTAGTTGTCCGCCGCCGCCGCCGCCGGTGTCCGTAACCAATATCGCACGAAATAAGAAAAAAAACCCGGGTCTTCTGCGTGGCAGCCCAGCGCTCTACCACTGAGCTACCCCGCTGCTTGAAACTCCGGTGCAAACTGACCCTATGCAGGCTTCATATCGGGTAGGGAATCGCGTTAACGTGTGTTGTAAAGCGCTTTAGAACAAGTAAAGCAAGAACCAGGCGTCACACAATGCTAACTGTGTAACGAGTTGGCCGTTCAATGTTCCAACCCATTACAAAAGCCTAAGGCAAAATTCTTCATCGTCGTCAGCCACAGCATCAAGAAAGTGCGCATGATGCGTTACAAAGAGTGTAGTGGGTACCGCTCTTTTCCGAAAAATGACGAATAATGGCACAGTGGACGCTTCCCCACTACACAAAAATTATGATGATTTATGGCGTAGTGGGTACCATGCAAGTGCGTTTGTAGTGGTTGCCACAAGAGTGTTTAAAAAAGCCTCTAGAAAGGCCGCTCTCCCAGCTTTCGCTGTGGCTGTGCTGCGCGTCCCGCGGAGGCCTGGCGGTTTTTTAAATGCGGAGCATTTTTTTGCGTACTGCAGGCACTTTTAGCGTTTCTATCTGCGTATCTATCTATCTGTCTGTCTATCTATCAATTTATCTAGCCGCCTACGTCTGGATGATCTCGTGATTACCCTTTTAACCTGGGGTAGACCAAAATTAGTGTGTGAGAATAACATGGTTTGACGAATATGACTCGCTGGTCGTGACATGAATAATGACAATCCCGTCGCGCACGTCGTCAAACTCTTTCGGGCAAACCCCGTGGCACATACCACGGGGCGGGTATGTGCCACAGGTGATTGACAGTTTAGACTACCCAGGAACGGCGAGACAAACATTGGTACCTTTAACGCCAGAGCGTTATAAAGCTGACGTCATCAGCAGCGTTGACCGGGCGAATGCAAATAATAAATGTCAGGGTCCCAACAGGAATCGAACCCAAGCATTCTGCGTGGCAATCAAGCATTCTACCACAGAGCTACGCCAGGTCTCGGAACTGCTTTTCGAATAGACCCTAATGTTCGTGAAACGTCAATTGTCGTTGCAGTTATGTCTATCCAATTTTATAAGCATTACATATGTACTCCGATGATACAGCCGTCAAGCCGGGTTAACATCAATTATAGTAAAGCGCCATCCACTGAAGTTGATATATGTTGCAGTGTCCAGGACTACGGTCCTGGCGAGCACAAGCGCTACATATCAGTTTACCGCTTCTGGCGTTGCTACTGCCCATGTTGCTGTTGGCATCGTTACGCAACTGTTAACAACTTGTTATGCAAAACATATGCGACTGTGGAACATATGTCTGTGCGTACAACATTTGTACATATCTTCAGCGTATTTTCGTAACGTTTCGCTCAATAAAACATTACAACACAGTCACCTTCCCTCCGCATGATTCGCATAACATCGATTCCCAAGGTACGTGGCCCAAGTGTGTACGCCCCAAGTGTGTTTAAAAAAGGCTCCAGAAAGGCCGCTCTCCCAGCTTTCGCTGTGGCTGTGCTGCGCGTCCCGCGCAGGCCTGGCGGTTTTTTTTTATTTCAAAGGGTAATAACGTCATCGAAATAAGCTATTGACATAGCGAGGTTGTTTCAGTAATTGTATGTTTGCATTTGAATTTTTTTTGTCTTATCCAAGAAGACATTAACTTTGTAGGAAATATAGTGTGACTGTACACGAAAACAATTCTTTAAAATGTGCTGAATCAGTGCTCGAAAAACAGTGGATATATCTTGGCCCTAACACGCAGGAGAAGAGGGTGACGTCCAGGTTAATGTCATTTGGAAACCAACGAACCTTCGAGGGCGTATATTTTTATGACAGCGGTAGTTTTGCCAGTAGAACTGCATAGCGCTGCGAGGTGACGTCAACATCATTCGTTTCAGAACTTCATGATGTCTTTGACACTGTGCAAATGATGACGCATGAAAAAAGGGCGTCGCGTTGCTTATCTAACTCATCTTCTAGATGAGCGCGAAGGCCTGGGGTATTCATCAATATTTCTGTTTTTATTTGATAAAAATCATAGTCACAACATTCGAATGTGTTAACCGCAGTCGGAGTATACTACCCTAAATCGGAATTTATGGCGACACACTAAGTTCAATAGGTATCCACGCAAGAATAACAGTTTATTGGTCTTCATCTGGTTACTTCGAGGATACAGCAGACGAGTTTGTTGCTTGTCAAAATCGGCCAGACCATCCTTATCTGCAGATATCGAAAGTGGTAATGCGGGCTGGTTGCTTCTACAAACTTGTGAACATTTTATCAGCGCAAATTAGAAACACTGAAGCACAAGCAGAAGACACGATGACAGGAACAACACTAGACACATCAACTGATTTTACTCCGATACACACAGAAACATGATGAATAAGTGGGGATGTGGAAACAGCACACAAACCAGGTTACCTCTTCTTGCGCGCTTCGCATACGACCTCTATTACTTTGGCTAGGTGGGCTTCTTGGTACGTGCACATAGTAGCATTGACTCGACGTTATTGTCTCATGTTCTGAATCGACCTTATTATGTCTGCAAGATTGACATAAAGCTGAACAAACCATCACAAATAAATATGTGAGGGTTTTTTCGGTTTCTTGCATGTAGAAAACGCTTGAAAAAGGCTTTATATTGGCCAAACTGGACGTATTATCAACCATTGGGTAAATGAACTTTATCACATTGTGGCGCCTTGTGCGCTGGTACGATGGCGTCACTGTTCAGTCAACCTGGTGAAATGCGGCAGAAAGAAAAAGCGGATGTACTTCTCCAAAAGCGCCATTGCAGCCGATTCATTTAGTTGTCAACACCAATTCTTGAGCCGCCTCTTTTTTGTACAGTTCTACGCTGGTCGATCACGAGACACAAGATTAGACGGCTAACCCTACATCAGGGTCTCAAACAAGTAGCCTGATAGCGGGCGGGCCCGCAAATGACCATCATCATCCCATATTTTTTGTAACGCGGAAGTTTTTTTTGCCGGGGTCCATCAAGACTTCAGTGGCGTATTTCCGTCACGTAAATGACCCCGAAATGATACGCACGATCAGAAGACAAAATGTTCCGTCAACGGGAGTGGAACTCACGACCTCTCGGTCGGTGACAACAGATGCCGGGCACGTTGTCCACTGTGCCACGGTCGCAAACATTGTAGGCTTAAAAAACACGTGTTTTATACCTACCACTGTGCTCTCACAGTTCTCTTGGTAATGTGCAGTAATGCATGCCTGTGATCATCAAGTAACGATTACGTTGGAATATTTATTATCGTGTGCACTGAAATGCCTCAAGAACAGGCAACAAAAGTTCCTCCTTATAGTTGCTGAATTGCTATCGGAAACACAAGGGCATCACTCTAACAGTACTTTCCCGACAAGGGGGGACTGAACTTTTGACGTCAGCATTCTTCCCGACACTTCTCAGTGGTAAGACAAAGATTTGTTTTTTAGAGATATCTCTAAGCGTAGGAGATGTTCGCAATGCCAAAATGATGGTTGCGATACCGAAGCATGCTATGGCCGGTCTACCTATCCCAAACACGGTATGAATGTGCAGTTTTTTTAAAGCTGCTGCAAAGCACTTCGCTGCGTTCACTGTGACGAGTTCATGCCACAAATTTGCATGCGTGTCTATATTTGACCAAAAAAATAAAGTGTCATAAGTTCGAAGGTGGAAGGAGCATGGAAACTTACTTCTTTCCCACAAATCAGAACCTATGCTTACACGGCACATACAGGGTCGGCACTGCTGCAGCATAAGACCTTCGCTTGGCCTAAATGTCTGATTGCCATGAAATGAATGGCCAAAGCCATGGCCTTTGTACAGGATGTAAGTATTCTCTCTCCGACCGCTGAAGCCTAACTATTCACGCCGTCAGTGTACTTTGTCCTGCTTTAAAAGGTGGTGAATTACTTGACAGGCGTGTAAACCAATAACAGCACGGAAATTCGTTGCCACCTTTTGTGCAAAAATTTGCGACATTGACTGCCACTGTCGAACCACTGGTTAAACGAGGGGAAGGGACACGAGGCGAAATATTGTTTGACAGTTTTAATACTGTCACCGCCAAAGTACAGCTAAATTCATGCTATGTATTTTGTCTTTTTTTTTTACAGATTCAATTTTGTGTACCAAGATCGATGTCACATCAGTATAGGAATAACCTGGGCAACTAGATGGACGATTAAAAACCTTCCCGACAATTTTGCTGACTGGATACTGCGGAAACAACCTCATGTTGACGGCTTTGGAACATGATTCAGCATCGTACCAACTGAAATTCGTAAACCCTGGTTAGGGCGTTAACATCTCACGTCAGCCGTGCGATTGGAACATCAATTTAATTTGGTATTTCCGTGTCTAGCATTTTTATACCTCCAAAATATAATAACTCGAACCAATAGCAGAAACCAAGCGGTCGTCGACATTGTTTTTAATCGTATGAGGTCTTGCTGACACGGAATTTACTTTCTTTAAAATGTACTTCCGAAGTAGATACCATGCGCACATGATACGTGGTTCATCGTGTCACCATATCGTCTACGTCACTGATCTTGCACTTTTGTTTAGCGAAGAAGCTTCCATTTCTTCCGTCTTTTTGCCAAAATAGTGACGTGCTATATTCTGATTTTATTTTCTGTTTATTATAACGTGTAAATACTTTTACAACTCAAATGTTTGTTTATTTTATTGTTCCGCGAGCTGCTGCTGTCAGGAAATTCAAACATGTAGCTTCGAAATCTTAATAAAATCTTCCCTGTGCATACTTGCTTGCAGAAAAGTTCCAGGAAACCACTCCGCAATCATTTGTTTTGTACCACAATTTTTCGCAATCTCTTTTAAGGTTTCATATAAAAATATAACGATGTCGTTAGATTCATATCGCCCCATGCTGTGCCACATCCTCGCTTTTTCATATAGGAAATGAGAGATCCAGAGTATCCAAGAAACGATTAGATTATCAGTATTAGGATACTGCTAGCACTGCGCTTGAATAAATCAAACGGCAAGGAGGGTTCACTGGTGCCCTAATAAAATTTGACCAAATAAAATGCTTTCTTGTAATCTGTCAAGGCTATATATAGGGGTTGGCTCTATCCCGCGCATTCATCCATCACATGATTGAAGGCATGAATACGGTCGAATTTCCTGTGTGAAATCGTGCTGGGCCCTACTGTTGTTTGAATTCTAAGGTGATCATAATTCTATTTGCGATCACTTTTCTAAATTGCTTGTCGGCAAGGGAATAATTCTAATTTTTAAGTTTTTTTGGCGTACCCTGCCCTATAGATTATTATGATGTTAGCATACGTCCTCGATTCTGGTACGCTAACACCAGGGCAACATTTCAGATAGAGTGGCCAGTTTTTTTAGAATCAAGATGGGAGCCGACAGTAGGAAACACGTAGTGGGATAACCAGAAAGAACAGAGAAAGTGCCTCAGACAGGATGGCCGACGTTTCGATAGGTGGACCTATCTGTTTCAGAGGCGCCTTGTCATCCTTGACATGCTAGTTTTAAGGGGTTTAGTATTGCCGTCATCTTATGAGGTGGTGCGTGGCCCTGCTGGTAATCGCAGCCTGGAAAGAAAAAAATCGATAAACCAGATGAGTGTAGCCCCTGCCATATTTCAAGTAAGGTCGCAATGACGCTAAAGAATTTCTCCTCGGAGGTAAGGGGAGCTGGAGCTGTAAAACGAGAGGGGAAGGAAAGCAAGAAATAAAAGGAAAAAAACACAGGGTGAAGAGAAAAAAAACGCCAGGCCTGCGCGGGACGCGCAGCACAGCCACAGCGAAAGCTGGGAGAGCGGCTTTTCTAGAGCCTTTTTTAAACACTCTTGGGGAAACTACTACAAACGCACTTGCATGGTAGCCACTACGCCATAAATCCTCATAATTTTTGTGTAGTGGGGAAGCGTCCACTGTGCCATTATTCGTCATTTTTCGGAAAAGCGCGGTACCCGCTACACTCTTTGTAACGCATTATGCGCACTTTGTTGATGCTGTGGCCAGCGCCTCCTCTATTTACAATGCCAGTGCAAACGCTCGCTCCTCAACGGGAGCCGTCGGTCCGCTTTAGTTCAGGAGTGGTCGTGATGCGACGCTGCATAATGGGTAGGGCTGCTTGCGTCACACGTGCGTCCGAGCGCTTCCCACGGACATGCGATAGACGCGTTTTCCCACTCCAATATCAAGTGTCTGTCAGATTTGTTCCTTCGTCTTCCTTCTTTGTAGCTCGAAGCAAAGCCGCCGCCGCCTGAAAGTGCTCGTGTGGCACCTCTTAAAGCAGCACATGCAATGCAGCATCGCAGTGACGCGTCCCCATTGGTTGCCCGCATAGCGCCACGAACGGGCACGCGCTATCTCAAAACACCGTGTCCCTTACAGAGCCAGCGTGACCGCCAACATAGTGAACATGAGGGATGCAAGACGCCGCCCCACGGATCTGTACACAACTGAACAAAAAAGTTACTTCATATGGTTTCCGTCGTGAGGCACCACGTTTTGGGTTCTCTCCCCCTTGAGCGCAAAGCACACGCGAAGGCTAGGTGATGGGCGAGAGTAGGAAAGGGCTAGAGGAGAGGGTCGTGAACGGCTGGAACGGGCGCATTTGGCTGGCATTGATAAAATAAAGGAGGCGTTGCTGTGGCTGACGACGATGAAGAATTTTGCCTGAGGCTTTTGTAATAGGTTGGAGCATTGAACGCCCAACTCGTTACGCAATTAGCATTGTGTGACGCCTGGTTTTTGCTTTATTTTTCTAAAACGCTTTACAACACACGTTAACGCGATTCCTTACCCGATATGAAGCCTGCATATTGTCAGTTTGCACCGCAGATTCAAGCTCAGTGGTAGAGTGCTGGGCTGCCACGCAGAAGACCCGGGTTCGATTCCCATTCAGTCATGGGTTTTTGTTATTTATTTAGTCTTTTTCTTATTTCGTGCGATATTGGTTACGGACACCGGCGGCGGCGGCGGCGGACAACTACGGCGCAGAAACGGCCCTTGTTGCGATCTCATAACAGCTTTCGCTATAAAAAAAGGGGAAGGTCGGGGTGGTACAACAAAGCGGGAGCCGCCACAGATATGAACGAAGGAAAGACAAAGCATGAAACTTCGAAAACCGGCAGACGGGCGCCGCTTCCGGCTACCGCAAAGGTTTTCGACAATAGTGGCGTCCGCCTATTTCTAGGTGGCCAGCTCAGAGGAATTGCCTCAAAAATTGGGTGGCGTGTCGTTTAAGGAAAAGAAAAAATGAAAAGAAAAGAAAGGAAAAAGGTGGGGGGGGGGGGAGAACAAATAGAATAAAATAAAATAAGGTTGGCAAATATAGGTCCGCCTATCGAAACGTCGGCCTGTCTGAGGTACTTCCGCTGTTACTTCTGCTTATCCCAGTTTGTCTAGAGAAATGTGTCCAGCGTCTCTCCACTGATGTGCTGTCTACTCACTCACCAGCTGTTTCGGATTTTCGCCAAGGCTTTATATACTTCCTTTGTCGTTACTAGCAAAATTTTTGACTTCCCTGGTGTACTCCTTCCGTTATATTGCTGTTGGCCCGGTCACTGTGGAGATCTATGTTAGAGCACAGTATCGAATACGCAAGTACATCATGAATGTCATTAGTTTCAGTCTTGGTGTTTTTTGTATCAGTTTCTTTAGTTCATTTCTGATGTCCTGGAAAATTCTACATCTTACCGTTCAAAAATCGCTGCAATGTTCCTCACCAACCCGCCATCGTGCACCATGCCAACGTATGCGCATAATGTCAAGTTCATTTCAACTACAAAGCTGTTTAGGCTGTTCGATTTGTAACGGTTGCTCTTCAACATCACCGTATGTGCAGATATGTTATTGTTGAATACGTTGTTTTGGAAGCTTATGTTTTAACTGTTAGGCTGAATTGTATATTGTATGCGCTGTGGACTTGTTGACTGTTAGCCTAAATTGTATATTGTCTGTGCTGTAGACTTGTTACGCTTAGAGACTTGGACCCTACGTGCTCTACATTAGACACCACTAAGGGATAAGGCGTAGCCGGCGCCCTATTCGTGCGTCAATATCTCCTTACATCACGTCAATAAAAAAAAGCCGATGAAAACTTGCGCTACGTCATTACAAGATATCCCCCATCATTCACTTTACGTGGAAGCTGTTTGATATAACAGTAAATTGTGGTCCATCGTGCAAAACTTCACAGGTGGGCATGGGCCACAGGAATCGGCCAAGCCCCACTTCCGTGTTCAGCAAATATAAGCGCTAAACGGAAGCGAACACCTCAAAAACAGAGATAGACAGAAGGGGATGCAACGAAAGAGGAAGGGAAAAATAGAAAGGAATTAAGGGAACAAAGGCATAAAAACTTCACAAGACAGGTAAGCACAGACAGAGACCGAATTATAGCAGAAAAATCATAGAGGGAATGAAACCGGACAGGGAGACAGGGATACTAAGAAAGAGGAAGCGAGAAATGGAGAGAAACAAAAGCAGGAAAGAGAAAAAAAAGTATAGAAAGAGCGAGAAAAGAAGGAAATAGATAGAGTGGGAAAGAAATAGAAAGAAACAAATACAGAAATAGAGGAACAAGAAGGAAAGAGAAAGAAAACGAAAGAGAAAAGCAATAAAAAAAGACAAGGAAGGTAACACAACTACCCTCTCTATTCAGCCTTGACACGACTAGCGCGAAGCTGCCATAATTTTGTCTCACCATTTGGCTGCTTCACGTTCACTTGAGGCTCTGTAATGCTTCGTACAAGATATTCACGATCCGTAAATATTCTACTAACTCTACTGATCAATCTCCTCTGGTAATCCTAGAGCCGACGCAACATCATCCCCCCACTCCCCGCTACTTGTTTTCTAGACGACTTCTTGCCTACCTCGCAATTCAAGTCTCCCATCGGTACACTATACTCTTCACAAGATAGGTTCTCGCTGATCGCGTCTACGGAGAAAACACTCGCAGAACAACAATTTTCGGTGAACCTTTTGCGTCGACTAATGCATTGTTGTTACGTCAACAAAGTAGACTTGTCGTAAAAGTCAATATAAAGGTTCTATGATATCGCCGACATGGAAGAATGACGATAGACCAAACCACTTGCATCAGAAATAAATGTCACGCCACTTTTTTCTGCTTTCTTAATATCAAAGTTTTTTTATGTAGTCAGACCCTGCTATATCAAGTTATCCCACAAAACGAACTATTTTCGGACATGATAATGCTTGCGAATATTTACGGCTACATGGAACAAATATACGTGGTACAATTAATATATCCAACATCGGGCAGGGCGAAACTCCCACGAAGTTGTGTGTTCCTCGCGTGGAGGAGTTTCCCCCATGCATATTGGACTGTGAGTGGTGTTATTAGGAAGGTGCCGCGCAGGGCGACTAGAAGCTACCCCTTGACATAAAGTGGTTTCTCTTCTGATTCCTCGTCGTCGCGCCCCTTCGCTTGTCGCGTGGTTTCGGCATCCGCTTCTGCGCTCCAGTTGCTAACGCAACGGCCACCGTTAAACCGAACAACGCGGCTTTTCTACGGAAGTATGGCAATAATAGACAGATTTAGTGTGACGTCTGCAGCAGCTCTCCGAACGCAGCCTGCCAGGCATTTCCAGTGGCAGGCTCCGTACTCATAATTGATGCAGACGCTCAACTAATTTTTTTAATCATTACTGTCTAACGTACAGAAAAGGAGCCTGACATTGGCGCTGAATACAGCATACCATGAAGATCCATTTATATGCTGCTGCAAAACAAGACCGGAAATTGGAACATGCTTGAACTTCGCCTTGAAGAGTGCACCGCCATAGCATAGTCGACCCCGTGCGCATTGCCTTTAACCATACCGCCAGAAAATGAACGTTAGTGCAATGAACCAGCACGTAGCACCTTACAGTGGTTAATGGGTGGCCAGCTTCAACTCTTTCGTTACCACGCGTATTCAATTCGATCACCCGTGATCGATGTTTTGTTTCGCCGATTTTGGCATATTGAATTCGATTCTCCTGCACCTACTCCTCCTACTGGGTAGTTTACACTGCATTTTCAGAAACAGTTTGAATTTTCCGGCTTTGGTAGCAAACTGTTTTTGGACAAACCATTGCGCGTACCAATGTGCGTTTACTGCTGCTAAAGTGGACGTAGCCGACGCACTTGAGAGAAGTGCGTGCCGCTTGCGGTTGTGCTTCAGTAACACCCAAGTTCTGGCATCAAACGAACCCTTGGTAGTCAACTATCAAATTGTACTGTCAGCATCGCACTCTGACAGCGTTGAGCGGTAAAATTTTTCGAAATTTACACCAGCTATTCAGCTGTCGTTTTAACGTGATAGCTCCTCCTTTTCAGCAACATCACATTTTAAATTTTCTGCTGAGATTTCTAGAGGACAAGAACCTAACTGGTAAACTGTAACGTAACTTACATCTTCACTGTTACGCAACTTACATCTTCACTGTTACGGGGGGACATGCACGTTTCACAATCATAATATTTTTTTTTCTTCTCTTTTCCTGCCCTCCTCCTCCTAGGGCCTTTCTGTCCCCGATCCCCTTCCCCTATGCAGTGTACCATGTAAGCGCCTTGATATACGCCTGTAGAATTCATTATTTTTCGTTAAAGAGCTTTCTTTCCCTCTTATTCGTTCAAGAACTCGTTTGGCAGAAATACCGCTCTCGGCTTCCGGGCGTCGGTCTTAGCATCGTTGGTTGTGAGCGAAAAATCAACAAAAAATGAATATGCAAATAAAATAAATAATGGCAAACTCGGTTCGAGTGAGAATCGACGCAGGCTGTGTTCGTGGCAAGCAGTTGTTCTACCGCACAGCCACGCTATCGGTCGAAACTGCTTCGATAAAAAAGACATAATATGTGTTTAATTAGTGGAAGGAATCCCCTTAACGCACGTAATTTTGCATCGCAGAGGCCTTGATTCTCGGCCAGGCGTCAAAACGTGTGAATGGCGCAACGAGTGGGTGTTTTAAAGGCCCAACCATTATAAAGCGCTCAAACATATGATCACCTGTAGCCTTAAGGAGGCGTAATGGGGCCCTTCGCTGATTTGCAAAAGGAACGATTATGGCGTAGTAAGCGTTGAAAAATTGTACTTACAGTAAGCATTCTAGGATATTTGGATAACTTGAATTAGGATAATTTGAAACGACCAATGTTACGGGCGCAGTCGTTCGTTTTCTTACGTCACGGTTGAGGCATGCAGCGAGAAACGATGCTTCGCTATTAACTGAGAAGGCGATGCGAACGGGGCCCGATTACGCTACTGCATTGTACTCTTTAAGGCGACACTCAAGTGTCCTCCATGATTTGGAGTCAAGAAAGATGTGTTCTACAGAAACCTATTTCCGAAGGTCTACCGTATGTTTAAGCGGTGAAGGTGAACTTTTCAGACAGTTCCCAGCAGTTTCGGTTTGTCTTCTCTTGTTAAATCTGACCGATGGGCGCATCCGATGTCGCTAGTTACTCCCCCGGCGTCGTCACGTGCGTATGTGTGCGCACCTGCACCGCGAGAAACACGCGCCGTCGAAACCATCTTGCAACCGCACCAGAACTGAGTGACGATGAAACTAACATCGAGTCCGAAGATGACAGCCCCTCGGCTTCAAGCATCGATGGTGACAACGAGACAACGATGACTGCCACTGTCGAAGCAATGGTTAAACGAGGGAAAGGGACACGAGGCGAAAGATGCTTTAACAGTTTTATTACTGTCACCGCGAAACTACAGCTAATTCATAATTTTTATTGTGTCGTACTTTTCTTTTTCTTTTTTTTTATTGCAGATTGAAAGTTGTCTAGCAAGATCGATGTCACATTTGTATATGAGTAAACAGGGGAACAAAATGGGTGATTGAAAACGTTCCCGACGATTTTGCGAACTGGATCGTGCGGAGAAAAGCTCATGTAGACGGCTTTGCAAAATGACTCACCGTCGTACCAACTGTTGAGGACTTTAACCTCTGAACTTCCTAAAAGAAAGAACGGGCATGGATGCATTCACCTCACCCATCCGATCGGAACATTAAATGACCCCTGACAGAGAAACTTTTGTTTATGACTTTTTCACAGTAATTTGTAGATTTTCGTCTGGTAATGCCAAAATTGAATCGTAAGTGCTCTAACGCATCGTGTAATTAATGCTAGCGTCGTTAATTCAGAACGATTTTGCTTCAGTTCGAAACGCCTCCCTAAATACCATAAGAAACTAGCGCTCCACAGCGGGGCAGCGCCTGAGACTACGTGCGCTTAAGCTTCGGTGACGCTGAACGCGCCGTTTTAAAATAGGGGGACCAGAGGGCGGTGTAGAATGAAACTATGTGAGTGCTTTGAGCGTGTCCCCCCTCAGGAAAAAGAAAAGCATTCCTGGCTTAAGTCGCCATAACCACTTTGAGAGCAGCCCAACAAAGCGAGAGGGGTGACGAAAAATAGTCCTCGCCGGGTGCCAGTCGTGGTATTGTGTGCGCCCTAAAATGTTCTCTGACGTCGATAGTACTTGCTTGACCGCTGCAACGTCACGACCGGAGCATCTGTCCACGTCCAACCACAGAAAATGTCGATTGTACTTGAATAATCGGATGAGCACTCACCCTTACTTTAAAACCAAATTAATATATCTTATAGGCAACGCTCCTCTCTTCCAAATTTGGTGTCAGGGGTCCTTCAATGTTAGTTAAGTTGGGTTTGGTGGTGCAAGAGCCACTAAGGCTATGCTGGGCCAGGCACATGGTGGAAACACCAACATTGAGCTATACTATGACAATGACTATGAGATGCGTGCTCGGCGATGACAGATGGGATATTATGAACGGTGTGCCGTGGCTGTAGAGAGGCCTAAGAAAACTAGCTGCGTAAACGCGTAAAATATATATACTCTAAAATTATGAACGTGACGCGTAAGGTGGTCAATGTATATGGTCGATGCACAAGGTCATCTTGTTAAAACCGTGTAGGCGTTTACATGAAACTACTGTCCTATCCGCTTCCTTATACCCAAGGGCCGGGAGGCAAGAGCCTCATTTCAAATTTCTGCTGCAGCAAAGGCCTCTTCAGAGAGGCCTTTGCTGCAGGCCTTCTCCGGAGAGGCCTGTGCTACAGTTCGCTTTGGTCGAGTTTTGCTAGTCTCATAGAAGTAGCATAGTTTGTCATCATTAATGTTTGTTAAGCAATTCTGTTTCGTCTAAAAAGCTGATCACATCAGCCAAGGGTATTAAAGCGTTATCACCCAAGAGTAACATTGGATGAAATGGAATGTTTACTTTATAGAACATATGAAAATGCTTTTGTCTTAACGGTTCCATATGTGGACAAGCTATTAAAATGTCTACTACTGTTAGTTGCTCGTGGCATTCGTGGCAGGTCGGTGGTTCTACATCTGCCAGTAGATAGTTGTGTGTGACGTGCGTATGGCCTATTCGAAGTCGGCACAGAACTACTTCAATAAAGCGTTCTTGATGGAAACACGTCTTCAATTTCCCAAGGACAGGTTTATTAAGGTGAAGTTTTTTGTTATGTTGCGATTTCCATTCATGCTGCCAATAAGAGGTGATGGCCCGGCGAGCTGCTTTAATTGCATCCCTAGCAGGTATGTTGTTCTTGAAAACCCGCATCTCTTTTGCCGCTGCTGCCAGTTGGTCCACCCTTTCTTTTCCTGGGATCCCTACATGAGTCTGGACCCAACAGAAGTGTATGGTGCGGTCTTCGGTTAGGTGGGATAAGCTGTTTAGTATATAAGCAGTTTAGTATATCACCTATAATGGGCTCATATTGCGATTTCGAATTGAGGGCTCTGAGAGCACTTAGAGTCGGTAAAAATTACTGTTTTTTATGTTTTGAGGTAATAATGTTTCTGGCTGCCATCCAAAAGGCATAGCACTAAGCGGTGTAGACAGAGACAAACTGTGGAAGTCTTACTACTTGCACACATCTTTCACCTACCACGCTGCTTCCCACATACGTAGACGTCTTCGAGCCATCAGTATAAAATTCCTCGCAAGTTTGGTACGTTTCTTGTAGCGTGCGGAATTCCTGCGGTATATGTTCGCGTGGCGTGTGCTGTTTTTTTACGTGTGTCACGTATCCCCGGACATCGGTCGGCCAAAAGGAATGGACGAGGCGAGAGCGTTACAAGCGTTCATCGCCTAACTCACGGCCTCGTGTGCCGGTTCATGGTGAGGCGAGGCGTTGCGGGTGGCACTGGCTTTGACGGCGGCGTCCAAGTCGGTTGCGCCGTCCTTCAGTGGTGAAGAACGCTGGCGGACTTGCAGATCGTAGATGCTGGCGCTCGTAGATGCTGGCGCTCGTAGATGCTGGCGGACTTGCAGTTCAGTGACCTGCGCGTCACAGCTACTTGCGCTGGCCAGCGTCTCCCAGGAACGGGATCTGGCTCCTACGGTGCGGTGCCGTAGGACGGGGTGCACGGTGCACAAGCCGATGGCACTCCCAGGCCGCTGCGGGTTCTCGTGCTTGCCTTCCGGTCCTTTGGCCAGCCGGAGTCTACGGTGCGTTGCCGTCGAACGAGAGCTAGAGCGCCCGGAACACACGCCGGCGACGCTCATGCCCCGCTCACGCGCTCACGATGGGACAACCAGGGCCCCTCTGCCCACGTCACCTTCTCTTTTTATATTCTCGACTTCGTTTTCTTCTTTTACTGGTGTCGTTGTTCTATGTCATATGCTTGTCGTCTTCCTCTTCTTTCTGCCACATTTTCTCTGTCACATCCTAAATGTGACAATGTGTCAGTGAAAAAAGCCGTAAGATCCCACACACTGTGGGAATCGATGTAATGCGAAGCAGCCAGGAAGGAGCAAATCATGCTTTACATAATTTGCATGTCATGTTTTACATGTTAGGACATGTCATTTATGTTCGTCATACAGTCACGTCGCGCAATACCAATTTTGGTGCATATCAAGCTAGCGAACTGGACGCAAGCGCACCATGAGCTTGGCGTGCAAGTAATGTCGCACATGACAGGTCATGCTTTACATATTACCACTTGTCATTTATGTTCGTCATACAGTCACGTCACTCAATACCAAGTTTGGTCTATATCAATCTAACGAAACGGCCGCGAGCGCGCCATGAGCGTGGCATGCAAGTCATGTCGCACATGACAAGTCATGATTTCCGTATTACCACTTGTCATTTATGTCATACAGTCATGTCACACAATACCAAATTTGGTGTATATCAAGGTAACAAAATGGCAGCGAGCGCGCCATGAGCGTGGCATGCAAGTCATGTCGCACATAACAGGTCATGATTTCCATATTACCAGTTGTCATTTATGTTCCTCATAGAGTCACATCACACAATAGCAAATTTGGTGTATATCAAGCTAATGAAATGGCCGCGAGCGCGCCATGAGCATGGCATGCAAGTCATGTCGCACATGACAAGTCAAGATTTCCATATTACCACTTGTCATTTATGTTCGTCATACAGTCAGGTCACTCAATACCAAATTTGGTGTATATCAAGCTAACGAAACGGCCGCCAGCGCGCAATGAGCGTGGCACGCAAGTCATGTCGCATATGACAAGTCATGGTTTCCATATTACCACCTGTCATTTATGTTCGCCATACAATCACGTCACTCAATACCAAGTTTGATGTATATCAAGCTAACGAAATGGCCGCGAGCGCGCCATGAGCGTGGCATGCAAGTCATGTCGCACATGACATGTCATGATTTCCATATTACCACTTGTCATTTAAGTTCGTCATACAGTCACGTCACTCAATACCAAGTTTGGTGTATATCAAGCTAACGAAACGACCGCGAGCGCGCCATGAGCGTGGCATGTCAATCATTTTCATGACATACACGTCATTATTTGCATATTACCACGTGCCATTTATGTTAGTCATACAGTCACGTCACTCAATCTCAGATTTGGTGTATATGAAGCTAATGAAACGGCCGCGAGCGCGCCATGGGCGTGGCATGTAAATTATACTTTTCTTGACAAGTTAATCATGATTTTCATGATATGACCAGCTATTTATGTTCGTCATAGAATCTTGTTATGCCATACTAAATTTGGTATAAATCCGAATAACGATACGGCGAGGAGAGCACAAAGTCGTAGGCGGCTAGATAGATAGATAGATAGATAGATAGATAGATAGATAGATAGATAGATAGATAGATAGATAGATAGATAGATAGATAGATAGATAGATAGATAGATAGATAGATAGATAGATTCGCTCAAAGTCGCCGAAGTTCGCTAAGAAATGCCTCGCATTTAAAATCAAGAAATTTAGAGAAGTCACTCCAGGGAGCCAATCTGGCTGGTCTTCTGGCAATGGAGAGTGCTTCGTTAGGGACATTTAGGGCTGGAAGTTTTTCTTCAAATCTAAGTATTAGTGGCTTAATGGAATTCAGCTTATTCGTGCAGTGTAGTCGTTGGTCAGAGCGTGTGACAATGTCGTAGCATATATGGTCTGGTGAAGCACGAACTCTTAGGACATATTTTAACATCAGTTGTGTTCTCCTGTATTGCAGGGACATTTCGTTACTTTCTGAGTACAAGCTGGGAATGGGCGAGGTCCGGTAGGCACCTGTTGCTAGGCATAGCCCTTTTTTATGGACAGGATGAAGGCGCTTAAGGTACGAGCCTCTTGCTGAACCATAGATTATACTGCCGTTGTCTAGTTTACTACGTACCAACGAGCGATTGATCTCTAGGAGGCATTTGCGGTCGGAACGCCAACGCTTCCGGGACAACACTTTGAGAACAATCAGGGACTTAGTGGCTTTAACCTCCAGATTATTAATGTGTGAGAGAAAGTTAAGCTTCTTATCATATATGACCCCCAAGAACTTCTGTTTCTGTTTTACTGGCAGTAATGTTTCGTTCAGTATAAATATGGGGTCTGGCAGCAAGCCTCGCTTTTTAGAGAACGCCACGGCAACAGTCTTTTCCTCTGAGAACCGAAAGCCGTTTTCGTTGGCCTATTGGGTTAACTTGTTTAGTGCAATTTGAGTCTGCCGTTCACGCGTCGCCATGTTAGATGACCGGCGTGCTATTTGGTGATCATCCACGTAAAGTGAGTGCATATGCGTGGGTGAGATGACCTGGTTCACCAAGTTCATTTTCACGACAAAGAGGGTTGTGCTTAAGATACAGCCCTGAGGTACACTGTTTTCCTGAGTAAATGGACGTGAAAGTGTTGCGCCTAGACGAACCCGAAAGGTTCGGTGTGATGAGAAGTCGAAGAAGCAGTTGAGCGTCCTTCCGCGGATTCCAGGATCCGCCAGGTCTCCTAAGATACCGTACTTCCACGTTGTGTCATATGCCTTTTCAAGATCGAAAAATACTGCTAAGCAGTGCTCTTTGCACAAGAAAGCTTCTCGTACTATGTGTTCAAGGCGAACGAGGTGATCAGTAGTCGGACATCCTTTCTTATAACCACACTGGTGGACATTTATGAAGTTATTGGTGCGGATGATGTATGTTAGCGTGATCTAATGATGCTGTCGTACGATTTCTCGATACAACTTGGGAGTGCTATGGGCCTATAGCTGGTTGGTAATGCAGGGTCTTTTTCTGGCTTTCAGAAATGTAATTATAATCGCTATTTTACACTCTCTTGGCATTCTGCCAGTTACCCAGATAACGTTAAAAAACGGCAGCAATGTCGCCACTGCTTCTTGGGACAAATGGGCGAGCATTTGGTAATGTGTTTGGCCTGGACCAGGTGCCGTTTTTTCACCTCGAGAAAGCACTCTGTTGATTTCCTGCAGAGTTAAGGGGGGCGTTGACCTGTCCTGATAATCTGTAGTGGGAAGCTTTTGTTTTTCTGTAGGCTGTTGTTTTAGGAAGGCTGCCGAATTGTTTGTTGAGCTCGAAATAGTACAAAAGTGTTGAGCTAGTAGGTCTGCCTGTTCGTCTAAGGTTGTCTAGATACCAGCAGTTGAGAGAATGGGGATAATGAATGAATTGTAGTTGCCGTTAAACTTGCGCACCTCATTCCACATTATTTTAGGTGTAATGGAACTGTTAATTGATGAAATGTACTTTTTCCGCGAGAGTTTTTCGGCCTGCCTCATCCCTGCCTTTGCCCTTGTCTTTTTAAATGCTAGGAGGCTCTCTCCTGTAGGATATCTACGGAAAATGCCCCAGACCTCGTTTTGCATTTTCTTAGCTTGTGTGCACTCCGTTGTCCACCACGGTTTAATTTTTTTCTTTAGAACTCCGAAGGATTGTGGTATAGTTTGTTCGGCTGCCGCGAGTATGCAGGCGGTGATTGTCTCGTTGATTTCTTCTATGCTTAAACCACCAAGCACGTCTTTTTCTAGGGCGGCTTTTTCAGTAAACAGTACCCAGTCTGTCAGATGTAGTTTCGAACGAGGTGACCGAGATGGAGTAGTAGGGAGGGTTCGTGAAAGTTTTATGATAGCGGGCATGTGGTCACTGCCGTAAACATTATCTATTACGCTCCACTTAAAGTCACAGAATAGCGACGGTGAGCACAGCGCTCGATCTAAGCAGCTCGTAGCTCCTGCGCTTGGGAAGCAGTAGGTGACGCTACCAGTATTTAAAAGACACACGTCGTTGCTCAGGATAAAATCTTCGAGGATTTGCCCTCTGATGTCGGTTGTACTGCTTCCCCAAAGCGTTCCGTGCACGTTAAAATCCCCTGCTATAACAAACGGTTCAGGCAGTTGGTACAAAATGTGTTCTAAATTATTAGCGGTAAAATGCGTATGTGGAGTAATATAGACGGAACCTATGGTGACAGTTTTATGAGCTAAAATGGTGACGGCAACGGCCTCTATGTGACTGTGGACGGTAATCTCTCTCGCTGCGATGCCGCTTTTGACAACGATAGCCACACCGCGAGACAACCGGCTAGCGTGAACACGGTCGCGTCGTACTACAGTAAAACCTTTAAGAAATTATTTCTGTTTTTCTCCTTGATTGGTTCCCTGTAAGCACATGGCCATTGGAAAGAAGCTACTTGGCAAATCTCTTATGTCACCTATGTTATGAATTAGTCCTCTACAATTCCAATGGAGAATAAATGCCATTTTGGAAAAGGAAACTGAGAGGTAAAATGCAGTTAGAAAGGAGATAACAGCAATAAAAACCTTGAAGTGACATGTTTGTAAAGAAACTAGTCAAAACAGAAAGGAACCATAACCTTTTAGGTAATGGAAGAGGAAATTTGTTTATTTTAAAGGGCCTTTTCGAGGCTCTGTAATTGGTGTTTTGTCCTTTTTGGAGCGGTCGAAAGAAACTTGCCGCTCCTATGGCGCTACCTTCGCCGTTTTACTTGAGGTTGTATCCATAGCTTCAGAAGAAGCGTTGGACAGTCGCTCTGACGAGCGATCCGTGGGCCTTGTAAGCTTCGGCTCTGGAGACGAAGCCTTTGAACCGACTACACCAGACATCGGCGGGGCTCCCGCAGTACGCCCGCTGCCCTGGCTCGTGCCAGTGCATGTCCAAGCCTCCGGTGGGGCCGTGTTGACTGGGAGCAGGGCAGCCTTGGCTGCTCCCGCCGTGGGGGCAAGCGACGGGCGCTCCTGCACGCTGTGCGTAGCTTGGGAGGCCGCCTGGTGACATCGTGGTGCTGCCCCCCTGTTGCATCGCTTCGGCAAATGATTTTCTTGGATAGTAGAGAGAAACACGATGCTTTGCTTTGCGGAAACTAATGTTGTATTTGACTTTCATGGTGATAATCTGCCCACGGCAGCTCTGAGAAGCGTGCCCGAATCTTTGGTACTTGAAGCAGCGCCGCGGATTAGGAATGTAGGGTCTCATAGGCAGTTTCAGGTAGCCGGTCGCTATTGCATCTGGAAGTGTGGAGCACCCTGAGGTCACGATTATGTGCTTGGTGGGAATTTTTTTGCTTTCTCTCCTGACTACGATACGCTGTACGTGCACGACCTTTTCATCCTTCCAGCCTGCCAGAGATTCATAATCAGTTAGGTCTATGAGGTCATTGTCAGACACAACACCTTTGACGGTGTTCATCGTTCGGTGAGCAGAGATTGTTACGGACTTGTCCCCAAATGCTACTAGGTTTGCTAGTTTTTCAAACTCTGTCTTGTCTTTAACTTCTACCAGAAGGTCCCCACTTGCCATCTTGGTGGCCTTATAGCCACTCCCGATGGCCTCGGTGAGGCACCTGGACACAAGGAATGGAGAGATGTTGCGGGCTTTTTTGTCCGGGTCCTCGCAATGACTGACGCGGTACTTAGGGAAGTGGTCTTGATTTTTCGAAAGCGGTTGTGCGTTTGCATTGGTGCGCCACCTTTTAAGAGGGGGGCGATCAGTGGAGAAGGGGTTTCGCGATTATGAAGAAAAGAGTAGTTCGTTCGGTAATGGCGCCTACCACCCACCACGGAGCCCTACAGCGGGACGTGGCAGAGCATGTAAAGAAGTCTGCACAACGCCAGTAGTACGCCACTGCTATAACCTAATATGTCTACCCAAGGTTGGATATTTACACCAGCTTAACCCTTGCCGCCGAGAAACCTGGAAGTAAAATGAGGTGAGGAGAAGACAGGAAAGATTAAAAATGAGAGAGAAAGACGAAGATGTAGGGAGAGAGAGATAGGAAAAGGCGACTGCTGATCTCCCTGGGTGGGTCAGCCCAGAGGTGCCGTCTACGTGAAGCCGGGGCCAAAGGGGTGTGTTACCGCCTTAAAGGTCCAATCACCCTTCGTCAGCTCAACCCCCAGGATCCCCTTTTCCCCGGACACGGCTACGCCAAGCACGGCTAAGCGTGGGAGAGTCGAAACCCCCCGTTGGCTCGGCTCCGTGGTGTCGCTACGCCCCAAACGTCTGCTCGCGCAGGCGACCTTTTAATGTAGTTTGGTATTTCCGTGTCTAGCATCACTATGCCACGTTAATATGATAACTCGAACGTATACCATAAACGTAGTGGTCGTTGACATTGTTGTTTAATCGTATGAGTTTTTTGCTGACGCCGAATTCCCTATCTTTAAAAAATACTTCTGAAGTAGATATCATGCGCACATGATACCTTGTACATCGTGTCACCGTGTGATATACGTCACTGATTTTGGAGTTTTGTTTACCGCAGCAGCTTGCATTTCTTGTGTTCAATTCAAATGTTTTCTTACTGTATTGTTCCGTGTGGAGCTGCTGTCAGAAAATACAAACTTGTAGTTTCGAAATCTTAATAAAATATTCCCTCTACATACCTGCTTGGAGAAAAGTTCTAGGAAGCGTTTCCGCAAACATTTGTTTTGTAACACAATTTTTTCTAATGTCTTTTATGGATTGATACAAAAATGTAACGATGCCGTTACATTCATATCACCCCATGCTGTACCACATGGTCACAATTTCATATAGGAATTGAGAAAGCCTTATCTAAGAAACGATTATATTATCAGTTTTAGGGTACTACTAGCACAGCACCTGAATAAATTTAAAGGGAAGGAGGGTACACTGATGCCCTAATAAAATTCGACCAAATAAAACGCTTTCTCGTAATCTGTAAAGGCCATATATAGGGGTTGGTTCTCCCGCGCATTTCTCGATGACATGATTGAGGTTATGAATGCCGTCGAGCATAGGCGTGCGCAGGGTTCCCCTTCAGGGGGGGGCGAAGGCTCGTCGTAGCGCCCCCTCCCCTTCTATTATGTCAATGTATGGGGGCTGCCTTTGTGCCCCCCCCACCCGAGTCACAGCGCTCCCCACCCTGTTAATGTGTACAGGTCTGACTTTGCGCCCCCCCCCCCCTTTTTAGGTGACTAGGGGGGGCGGCCGCGCCCTCTGCCCCCCCTCGTGTGCACGCCTATGCTGTCCTGTCGAGTAGCCTGTGCGAAATCCTGCTGGGTCCTTCTGTTGACTGAATTATAAGGTAGCCATAATTCTATTTGTGATTACTTATATAAATTCCTTGTCGGCATGAGATGTACTCGTAATTTTCTTTATTTTTCTGGCGCACCCTCTCTTATGGATTAATATGATATCAGTATTCTTCCACACTTTTGGTACGCTACCAGCCGAGAGACATTTCGGATAAAGAGTTGACATTTCCTCCAGAGAAGTCTGTGCAGCCTCGCTCAACCGATCTACTGTCACCTGACGCTCAGCAGCTACTTTGGATTGCCGCCAAGACTTTATATGCTTCCCTTGTCGTTACTGGTACAATTTTCGACTCCTTTGGACTTTTTGTTTCGTTATATTGCTAGTTGTCCAGCTACTGTAGGGATATGTGTAGAAATTCTGAGCCACTTTATAACATTATTCATATTTGCATAGACATCGTCTACTTATCTCGTAGGGCATACATCATTTTTTGCCTGTGCCCATTTAGCTCTTCGCTGGCTGTAGGCTTCAACCATTCTTTAGATTACGCTGAAGTGTCAACCTAATCTACCTTCTTATGTCTGCTAGCCTACTCTTATTATCGTTAAAACTGTGTCATTTGTATTTTGTCTGTTGGGTTACAGACTTTCATGATTAGACCTTTCTGTTCGCTGCCTGACATTTCCTCGAAGGACTTACCATGTTGTTGTGCAATGTGTATACCTCTGACTTCAAGTGCACACTCGTAATGTCACTAGCGGCATTACCCTTGCCTATGTGAACGCTAAGGTTGGCTTCTTCAGTATGAGCCGAGTACCGATTCCACAGGTAGATCAAGAATTCCCATAGTTTCGCTCTGAGTGAAAATTTATTCATTTGCGTCGTTCGCACCGGTTTCTTCCGTTCACTTCTAACGTCCTGACCAATTCGACATGTTACCATTCAGTAATCATCACATTGTTCCTCGCGACCTCAGCGTCCTGCACAATCCCAAGTTGTGCGCATTTGAAGTTTATTTCATCTTAACAGCAAAGCGGTTTAATATGTCGGTAACGTGTGCTCCGTCACTACAAACTATCACCATCATGAACCGGCACGCGCTATCTTCATTCTGTCTACAAGGAAGCTGTCTGAGCTTACGGTAAGTTGTGCTCCGTCGTGCGAAACTTCTCGGGTGGGTATGCGCCACAGGAATCGAGCAAGCCCCACTATCATCCACAGCAAATGAAAGTGTCAAATGAAAACGAACGCGTCAAATAGAGAGAGAGAAAGAGATATAAAATAGAAAAAAACGAGAAAGATAGAGAGAAAGAAACTGGTAATAAGAAAGAGAAAGAGAAAATATAGAGCAATAAAGCAAATAAATAAATAAAAAGTTAAAAAGACAGAAAAAAATAAATGAAGTTCAAGAGGGATGCGATGCGGGCTTGTTGGTAGCATATCTTCAATAGGTTTCTTTGTAGCGCACATAGACGACAGGACAAAAGGAAGACATATATAGCGCCCAGTGTGTCTATATGTGTCTTCCTTTTGTCCTGTCGTCTATGTGCGCTACAAAGAAACTTGTAGAAAAAAAGAAAGAGAAAAAGCGATAGAGAGAAGGAGGAAAAGAAAAATAGCAAGAAATAGAGAAAACAAGGACATTAAAAGTATAAGACACGAAAACATAGACAGAGAAAAAAGATAGGAAAACAACAAAACAGAGAGAAAAAAAACACACCGAAAGAACGAAAGTAAGAGAATAGAAAGAAAGAAAGAAAGAAAGAAAGAAAGAAAGAAAGAAAGAAAGAAAGAAAGAAATGGAAGCGATAAATAGAGAGAGAGAAACAAAGGCAGGAAAGAGAAACAAATACAGAAAGAGCGAAAAAAAAGAGTGAGACAGAGTGAGTTAGGAAGAAATAGAAAGAAACAGATGCAAAAAGGAGTTAAAAGAAACCGAGAGAAGAAAAAGAAGGAGAAAAAATAAAGAGAAACAAGGAAGACCGTGTAGCTTCACTCTTACTGTAGGCTTGGCACCACTAGTCCGAAGAAAGAGGGAAATAAAGGTAAAGAACGAAAGAAACAGAAAGAAGCAGAGAGAGAGGGGGAAGAGGGAGGTGGTAGAAATAAAGGTAGAAATGTCGAGAAAGACAACTAAACAGCTAGAGAAAAAAATAAATAGAAAGAAACAGTTACAAAAAGAGATAGAGGAAACCTAGAAAAATGGATAGAAAGAAAGAAAAGGCATGAAAACTAGGAAGCCTTCCCAGCTGCGCTCCTCATTCAGCCCTGACGCTACTGTGAAGCTGTCATAATTCGTCTCGCTATATATGCCAAAACTGGTGTAGCATGATAAGAGTGCATAATGAATATAAGAGGCAGGTCGTAGCATGAAAGTCACCACATAAATGTCAGGTACATCATGGTGTACATGATACGGTCTTGGTGCTGTCGCGGCAGTTTCATTACCTTGATATATTGTCACGTAGGAGCGACGGCAGCCCGAAGACAGGAGACTGGGAGGCTCGTAAAAATGGAAGAGAACCCGTTTATTAGGCGGATTTGCGCCCACTAAGGAAAGCTGTACACCTCGGCTTCGGTGGTGGTGAACAACGTGCTCGGCGACCGTCGGGGAACAGAATACCCCCTGAATTGCAAGGTGGCGTCGACCATTCGAGATACCCCCCCCCCCCCCAAAAAAAAAAAATCAGCTAGTACATTCGCCACAGGATCTGGGACTATCTCGTAGTCAACGCATGGTCAACGTGCGGGCCACGCTCATCGTAGATATATCGTGACGCGTCTTGCACCACGATCGGAAATGATAAGGCCGCGTGCCGGTGGTTATCGGCGTGCGCGACACTAACCGTAAAACGCTTCGCGGCAATATACCAAAAGCGATATGGCACGACATGAGTATGTAGATAACCTGAATGACTGACCGTAACATGAAAATTGCCATGTATGTCGTGTATATCATGGTTAATATTGTCACGTGCTCATAACGTTGACGGAAGCGTCAGCCAGGTCTTTAAAGAAGAAACTCTTTATTCACCGAACTTGCGTCCAGGAAGTGAAAAGTACAAGCAATAGACGCAGTGAACCCACAGCGGCGCACACAGTCGTCCGCCATCGGTCATCTGATCATCGGGGTAACGCGTCGTCTTTTATACACCAGTAATCGAACTTTCCAGCGTTACTGCTGGTGCTAGCGTAAATTTTCGAATGAACTTGACTAGTAGGGTACTGCGCGTAATCTTAACGGAACACTCTCAATCATTCACGAAGCTTCCCGAAAATTGCAGCGTGGCCTGTGCCGAGAGGTGCTAAGAGCTGTTGTGGTTGAAACCCAATGAACTCAAAATAAAGAAATCAAGGCGAGTGGCAACATCACGTGTTCTTGGTATAACATGAGAGGTGTGTAAGATGAACACAAATGACAGGTCGTAGCATGAAGCTAATATAACGACATGAAATCTATAATTTACACGCGATGCGTGCTCGTAATGCCGCTCCATTACCTTGATATGCACCTAAATGGTCATTGCATCGCAAAAGTATATGAAGATTCGAAATGTTGAGTGAAAATATCAAAATCATGTGATGCATGCAGTGTGCACCCTGATTTACATGCATGGTATACATGCTCTCGCAGCCATTTTATTAACTTTGTGTACAACAAAATGGGAATATCATGGGGTGAGTGCATACCGAATATAAATGACGGGTCATTACATGATAATCTTGTAATGAATGTGACGTACATTGTGATTTATATTACACGATAATGGCGCTCTCGCGGTCGTTGCACCTACTGATATAGACATTTATAGGCACAGAATGAGTAGGACAAATATAAATTACAGGTCCTTAATTGTATATAACAGAATATACGTTTCATTACACTGGAATATACCTGCATGTACTCATGTACATCCACGATAAACATTCTATAGAGACGAGAAGTCATGACATGAATGCCTTGGTTTTTCTGAACGCGAAAGTGATGTTTGCATCTCCTCGATCACCACTTCGCAATACATCGATTCCCACAATGCGCCGTGTATGCAGCATGTTCCGTTCCGATGCGCACTGTTTGCACCTTAAGTTTTTTTTCAACTCTTTTTCACATCCTCCATGTTCGAGCCTCGTCTCTCAGAACTAGAAATATGGAATGGTTGTATACTTTTCGTTTTAGGGAGAGCAGCAGTTTGCTTGGTACAGCTTGGTAATGAACTGGGTATGAGCGCAAAAAAGGGACTCCCATACGGGTGGTTCTTTAGCCCCTCGAGGTGCACAGGAAAACTAGAGACTGGAAACATGATTCAATGACGTATTTTGTTTTTGTTTGCCTGGCAAAGATCCAAAAAGCAGTTATTTTTAGCTGCATTTTTAAGAAATAAGTTTTAGGCTGGGACACATACGTCCCTAGCAGTGGCGTAGCCAGGAACTTTGTTCGGGGAGGGGGGGGGGGGGGCTCGCATGTCAAGACGAAAACACTAATATATATATATATATATATATATATATATATATATATATATATATATATATATATATATATATATATATATATATGAGAGATAGAGAGCTGCGTATTTGCTTCTTCAGCATTTTAAATGTTTTCTTAGTTGCATGATGGCGCTGTTACAGCACAAAGTCTGTTAAAAACTGTGATCTAATGGAATGCATAGTTATTGTTTTCCTTTACACTACTCATCGTTCACAGCACCTGTCCAGTGAAACGTGCCCGCTTGCCATTGCGCAGGAAATAATTAAAGGTATTTTACATAGGGCGGCGCAAGTGAACTAACGAAAGTCTAGGCAACTCTGGAAACGCAGTACATTCTTTGGAACCCATTCGCAAAAGTGAAGGTTGTTTACGTGACATTCTAGTACCACGGCGCTTTTTCATCCAGCGGCCGCGATAGTACTACCGAAACTCTACGTTTCGCGCTTAATTCTACTCACATGACGTTGCTGCATCACACGTTTCCTGAGAAAAGGGCCCTCATAATTTTCCTCTCCAGCTGTTCACCTTGAACAATAGTTCTCCCAGGATCTATCACGCACGGCCATCATCATGTATTTTTGCATGATTCCTGGAAATAAATCTTACTACGACTTTGGAAATATGAAAGATTCATGCGGGAAAGTTCGTATACTTACGTTACAATCACTAGATCATTTAAGTTGAGTCATGTGAAGAAGCCATTTAGAAAACAGAAATTTATTACTTAAGATATAAATTATAATAGAAAATAATGCACTAAATTTAAACCTGGCTATTGTTTGCTGTGAATTTCCATGCTCCTGTTTTTCAGCTCGTTTTTGGAGATCCATCTACATAATCGATCGAGCCGAATTCACTACAAACGTCACAATTATATTAGTTTCGAGAAGCTAACTGATCAAAATCTGTTGAAAACGGTGATCGAATCAATATTTCATGCTGTGTGCGCATGTTATTTTTTTTACCCTTTATACTTCGCACAGTTAGAATAAACTCGCCCGTGAAATCTGCCAGCTTAGTATGGAAGAAAACAATAACGAAGGGCAGCGTTACGCCTAGCAGAATTACATACATATTTGAGCTGTGTCATAGACAATGAGCTGTGTCAAAGACACAGTGATCCAGTTTACCTTCTGGTAGTGCACATTGTTACGCAGTACTACGTAAGGTTGTCAACCAACCAGACAGTTTTATCCACCTTTCCACCTGACGTCCCACTAAAAATATACTCCTACGCTTTCTTAGAAAGTGCGATCAATAGCATTCATTTGCATGAAAACTAAGCAAGCGTTCACACTGATTGCGAACCTTAATAATGCATGGTGCATATATTGTTGAGATAAACTGCCGATGAGCGAAATTATGACCTGTTTCTCTGACCGCAAACGAGTGACTAGAACCAGAAGTGAAATGTAAAATTTCCTTTCGAATATAGGATGCGACCTGATGCTACTTAGAGGACGCGATGTCTTGCGAATGAGCCCCTATCATACAGCTTTGTTTCCAGAGTTGTATAGACATCCATTCACGTGCTTTATGAGATATTAACTTTTTACGCAGGACCTTTCAGCACCACTTATCCCAAAACATTGCGCTACTGAGTCACGAGACAACGTAGCTCATATAGCTGGGGTTCTATGGGATACACAATAAATATAGATTTTTCTTGATCTCGTGATACTCGCGCTTATAAAAGACAAAAATATACAAAGCAAACAAAATTTTCAAAGCGCAAGCCATCGTAGTGGTACAGTAGTTACGGTGCTCGACTGCTGACGCGAGTGATGTGGGTTCCATCCCGGCCGCGGCGGTGGCATTTTTATGGAGAAGAAATGCTTGAGGCCACTATAAGTGCTCGAGCCTCCTTGATTTAAGTGCTTGTTAAGGGACTCAAGCGGTAGAACTTTTCGTAGTCCTCCATTACGAAGTGCCTGATAACCATACTGCGGTTCTGGGCGCGTCTAACTCCGCGAATTATTATTATTATTATTATTATTATTATTATTATTATTATTATTATTATTATTATTAATATAAGTATTGCAAAATTCCAGGCTAACTGAGCTTGAAATAACAGCGTGATAGAAATGGAACTATTCTAGACAGATCGTACATATGTGACGCTTTTCTGATAAAAAAGCCAAGTACGCTTTAACTGAAACTTAAAAAAAAACGCAGCTTTTTGCTACGGACAATATGGTCGGGCCAGCTCCAACATTTTTTTTCAACAAATCTATATTGCGGCTAAAATCTATGTAACCTACTATCGTCAGTATTCGCAGAGTAAAATTTCTATTTGGCTTTTAGAGATTGTAACATTTCATTTGGGCTTGACTTAGCTAGCAAAAGAAGTCTACATTGCAGCAAATGAACGAAAAGCAGTATCCATATGTTTTCCGAGACCTGACGTCAAATACCCTTCTGAAATGACCCATGCAGGGAAGGATTTCTTTATTCTTTCAAGAGGCAACGTTTGGTGACATATTCTTCCCCCCCCCCTTTTTCCTCGGAATCCGCCATCTTCACTGTCCTCCCAGCGCTTGTGGCACTAAATTTCGTTACTACGGCCCGCTAGTTGAGGTTTGTTGGAGGCCCCTTCTATATATCTTAATCCAGAGCATCCTGCGTGTCAACAATAGTTACTCCTTCGCGGTGACACGGCTAAAATGACAATACAAGGCACTACGCCTTCTTTTACAGAATATTTCTTACGGTATCATGCGCTGCACAGCCAGATACAGGACCGCCAGGGGTCCGCAATGTTCACACCGGAGTGTCTTTTCGACAGCGAAATTTTTTCAGGATTTTTTCTAAAATCATTCTGGATTTTAGAAAAAAACCAGGACGATTTCCGGCGCAGCTAGTTCTTTTGGTCGGCGATACATAAAAAATCAACAATACGAAAAGATTTCGGGGGGCTGAAGCCCCATAAGCCCCCCCCCCTGGCTACGCCCCTGGTCCCTAGGTTACTTAAGGGAACGAACACCGTAAAGTAGTTCTCGATAATTATTTTACGCATGAAACTCTAGAAAACAAGTTCTTGCAGGCGTAAAGCACAAGGGCACTCCACAGATTGGGCGAAAAATTATCGCTTGGTTTCCATTCTTCGAGTTCACGCAATTTGCACTTACAACAGCCACCTTTCACCATTGGAATACACGATAAGAGGCCGCACTTTGTAGGCTGTGTCAAAGTTGGCCTTTCCTCAACGCGGCTGAAACTCGTCTGAAAAATGCACAGCACTTCCAAACTTCTCAAACCAATGAAGAGGCATCACACTGGCAATAAAACGCAGAACAAGGTTAGGCAGGGTTGATCTACACTTTCTGAGCGCTGGCAGCACGTGGTAGCTCATAACTAAATTTATTCCCAGAAACACCCATCGTTTCTCGGTTCGTTGTGGTGAAAAGAATTCCATTTCTTTGCATGTAATGGATATTTTTTTCACGAGTACGACGGGGAAGACTGTATTAATGTTCATGACATAGGACAAAATCTGAAGTGGTGTGAATACCCCCTTCACCTCCAGCGGATATGCATCGCACTACCTCCTTTCCTGCACTATTTGCAAATCTTTTGGACCTGTAATTATTTACCCGTGTCAATTTTTTGTAGCTTTCGTGACAGGTAAGTCAGAAGAGCTGGCCACAGCAATTAACGGGACAGAGGCAGCTCGCCTTATGCGTTTCTTGGGGGGGGGGGGGGATTTGTACTCGTAGGTTCCAATTTGTTCGAGTCTCTAACGTGAATCACTGCCCTGATGCCAGGCACGTCTTCGTCCGTAAATTCCAAATTGTCCACGTTGTAGACTTAGGGCCACAGGTCGGCCAGCACTCAGAGAGGTCATGCTGGCCAAGCAGAACAGACACATTTACTACTCAGAAGCCACGCCCAGAATGCCAGCTGTGTTGGTGAGCGTGAGCGCACCGAGCGTGAGTGTGCCCCAGGCTGCCCTTCACTCCCCTCTATTCATGCTGGCAGCCGTCAGCACCCCCCCCCCCCCCAACGTCATGTTGAAACGCCGTTTCGTTGTCACTGTTATCGGAAAAAATTTGGTAGATTTCTTATTCTGAGGCAGGTAATAACGCCGCTTTCCAGCCATGCTCCTACGAGGCAAGAAGCCGTAGTCAAATTATGAAATCTGTCTCATGGATACACAAATAAAAACATGAACGCATTATACAATTTATTTCTAGTGGCATTTACCAAAGCAGGCCGGTACCACTGCGTTGACGTCCACTCATTAAAGTAGGACCCAAGTTCAGTCAAGGTACAGTCGCGGCCACTGTTAGATGCAACACTTGCAGGCAGAGCATGCCTAGATTTCATTTTCTTGCATAAAAACAAGGGCTTAGATTTGCATAAGGCTACTGGTGGTTGACAGCTCAGACTCTTTCCGACAAACTAGTAAAGCGCACGTTCAATGTTTCCCCATCCACATGCAGTTAGGGGGCCACCAATAGGAAATGTGCTCATTCGAGTGTTGCATCTAACAGTGGCCGCGACTGTACATGGGGACCACGGTTGTAGAATATGACAGGTGGCCAAACGAGCGCCGGGAGCGCGTCGCCCATCTGCTCTAGTTTCTCACTGCCGCCGCTAGGTTCGCGACGGGCTTCTGGGCCGGAAAGAAGCTCATCACAAGCTTTCGCAGTGCTGTGAAGGCCGGTTGCCACACCTATTTTCGTGGTTATAAAACGTTGTTTGTGTTTTTTTAATAGCTTGCGGTGGCTGTCTGTCAACTTCTCCGACAGAAGTAAATGCATCAGGCTTCACGGGGCTTAAAATTTTCTAATCAACACGCGTACTCTCGACAAGACTGACACAGTGCCGATTGCAGCAGTTGCGCATGTATTTATTTTCTTAGAAGCGTAAAAACCTCTACCGGCGAGGGTTCAGAGTAAAACAAACTATTTGGTTTTCACGTTATTGCATGAAGAGCTTGGCTTATGGACGCCGTTAATTTATGATCATCTGGCTGCAACTAATTGCACGTGTTACGCTGCATGTGTGTGTCTGTCAACAGTAGTTTTGGGAGGAAATATCATTCGTGCATATTTGTACATTCATTAAAAGCTTTCTCGTCCATACTGCAATCAGGAAGAAGAAACAGATGTGCTTGATCGTGAACATTTTGAAAAGATCTTTGTTTCAAACGTGATTCACTTGACAATGACACGTTACTCACGGCAATATCTTCAGGACCAATCTGTATGCAGCAAAAATGACGAAACGAAGCAATAAACTAACGTACCTAAAGTCACTGTCGCACGAAGGCGCGAGGCACACACCGAGCGTCGTCTGCTATCGTTTGTGACACACGTACTGCAAGTGCAAATCCCTGCGAAAAGCCAGTTCTGAGCGACAGTAACTCTTCAGTATTATTCAAGGCCTCTCCTGTGTGCAGCACTGCACCGCGAAGGTCTTCTTGCAAAAGCCGAAGACGTAAAAATGCAGTCTAAATGCTCGCTACGCACACCTGGCCACGTCCTTTCAAACGGGCCGCAGCGGCGAAATCGGCCTAGAGTACCCCTACTGCCACCTTGCGGAAAAAGGGCGGCAACTCAAGCAATTTCGTGACGCGCGCAATGCATTGGCGAAGCGGCGCGTTTGGCCACCTGTCTATTCTATCACCGTGATGGGGACCCATGTGTCTCAAGCCAGTTTTTGCCAAATATAGTACAATACGTCCTGATTAACCCATTAAGGCCCACGAAAGAAGGTACTGGTTGGATTGTATTGAGATTTTGCATATTTAATTAAATACAATAGAAAACAACACGTTAATAGAGTTTGATGAATTTTTGCAAAAAATTATGATACTGTACATTAGAAAGTACGCTGGGCCCTCGGCATAGCAATAGGTGTGATGGTGTGATGTGCTGGTTTGATGCAAGAATGGAGAGTACGCTAGAATCTTGCCAAACGAATGCCAAGGTTATTTTGGCTCATGCAACCTACTGAAGCACCAGCGCTTTATGGAAAGCGTGTCACGCTTCTTGCAACACCATTTAAATGTATTGCGGCATTCCTGAATTCTTTTCCAAGCTTTTTTCTGATAATGTCCGTGTGGATGTAGTGTAATAGGAAGCACAACGGACGCTAGGGAGCTCTTGATACTTCCGTTGGGTACAACAAGGCCCAGTGAGTGTCTTGCTATTATGCGACTAAAGGACAATATTCAACGCGCAGAGGGTCTGCTGAAACTTCAAGTGCAGTAGCAGACCCTGTATGCGTTGTCTGCGGCCATTTCTATCATCTGGGTAAATAGAGGCTGGTACCACTTTTTCTCACGGATAAAATATGTGTAATTATTTGCAGCATGATCTAGAGCTCAGCCCCTTTCATGTCATTGTTACAGCTGCTAAAGAGGGCTGGCAATGGCACTACGTTTTTTTTCTTTTTTTCAGGGGATGGCCACCTGGTTAGAGAGCATAGAAACTACTGTGTTGTCATTCGTCAGCATAGTAACTATGCTTTTGCCTGTGGCCTTTACGAAACAAAATTGTTTGCAGGATGAAAGCAGAAACTATATTCCCCGTGTTCCTTTCGTTCCATGTTTTTTTTATTGTTGGCAGACGCCATACATTCGTACCATCGTCCTTCCCCTCCTCCTCCTAAGTGTCTATGTTAGGGTCAGAAGCGACAATGAAAACATCAACGGGCTCTCGTATATTCACAGCGGCATCTGTTGCAGCCTCGTGAGTCTCAGATAACCGAAAAAATGGCATTCTTCTGAAGAAAATAGCTGGTTCAATTTCTGAGGCAACAAACAACAATAGGCACATGTGTGCTCCCACGAAGTCCAATTGTACTATACAAAGTACACCCACATTTCATTACACCTTAGAGCAAAACCGTGCACTCTATACACTTCTCGCACTGTGCAGGGATTATTTTGTTCTTGCTGAAGCACAAGCCATCCGTTTTTTCAACATATAAATTGTAAAATCTGAAACAAAGTTATAAAAAGGAGTACTCACCACGTGCGTTTGACGGGCTCTCGTGTTGCTAAAATTTAACGACTCATTGAACAGAAAAAAAATAACCGAGTCAATATGCAATTTAGGATTATCTTGCAGCCACCTTTGGTGTCCGAAATTCCAATGAGCAAGATCAGTATATCGTGATGTATACTTTTTTATTCCCGAAAAAGGAAGTGTACTTTGTAAAGTACATTGGGTCTTATTGGCTTAAACCAGTGCTTCTGCTGTAGCGGTTCTTACGAAGCCTGTGAAAACTATTTTTCGCACTTTGTTTCTGATACGAAGCCAAAAGTTAAAAAAAATTGCATTTACTTTGTCGGGCGACGAACGCTGCCTTCCGGTGTCCTAAACGGCGCTTCTGATGGGATTTGGAAGGTGAGGCCCACTTAAATATAGTGCATTGCTAAAGCCAGCTTAAATGAGCCAAATTTGCAAGTTATACGCTCATCGACGCGGCAGTTCTCTATATACACCTGATTTAGTTATAGGGACATACGTGTCCGGTGTGCATGAAATGGTTAATGTGCATTGCTTCAGTACATTCGTATACTTTCCGAAAGGTCTGCTCGAATGATCTACTTTAGGTAGATAGTGCCTTGTTATAGTGCCGGTTTTAAACAAGACTATTTTCGGTTTTTTTTATGCGAATACCATGTTTTTTTGCAAACACGACGGAATACGTATCACTGGCCCGCCGGAACTTCCCGTGAGAAGTCATCCAAGCAACCACATCATTGCAGACACACAGAAGCCCGAATGAGCTCAGGACAGCGCTTGTAACTGTGCGCTTGTAGCGTCGAAGCCCGATGCCATAACTAATACGCTAGTGGTGCATGTCGCATCTAAAGAATTATAACGCCTTTAAGATACCTGACATGCTGCAATGTGCACTCAGAAACTCGGTACATTTAGGCAACATCAATCACATCCTGGAAAATTTTCTTAGTGCCACGAAGCGTTTTTAAACACTTGCCGAGTTTTAAGGACGGACAGACTGTGTTTGAGTTACCATTACACTTTCGAGTCTAAAATTCTTATTTTACCAAGTTAATTTTGGTGTAATTCTTCCTTTAAGCTTCAACCCCACATCCGACAGGTTACAAGAAAATGTTCGTCATCGCTCAGTCCTTACGCATAGTGTTTTTGAAAAGCTGCTTTCTGCAAACTTTTTGAAGGGAGCATATTGGAAACCTAAACACAAAAACGCACGCAATATTCAAAATGCTATAAATATATTAACGTTATGTATGCGCACGCATTTTTGCCAGCCTAAACCATCAGATTTCTGAATATTTCTACACATTGATTCCTTCCGCGGCTGGACGTGCTGGAAGAGTCAGCGCCCGCATACACACGTACAAAAAATATAAAATTGTTCGACAAAAAAAAAGAAAATATATAAGAGAAATCGAAATGGTTTTGTTTAAGGGAAGTAAACAGTGCGTTCATATACGCGAAGAAAAAACAAAGATCGCAGCACTTTTTTACGTGCGTAGTGCATGAACAATATTACAAAAAAAATATTAGCAAGGTCATAAATTTCTCACCAGCGCAGATGGGTATATAAGGCTGATAGATTCTCAGTCACAGTAGTTCTTGCAGACGCGCAATTGAGACACCAGCAATGGCAGGTGTATTCCGCAATTTTTTCGTCGTACTGGCGCTTGCGGTTGCCACGAAGGTATCTTATGGAACTGAACAACCAGCGCAGGTGCCCCCCAAGTACATCGGAAAACGCATTCTATAAGGTGAAGTGTTTTCATTTTTCTATAAATACACTGCTGAGTGCTCCCAGGGAATGCCGATTGTGGGTTCATCTCTGATGAAAATACCTAAGAATCTCAAGGAATATAACATTATTATAGTTTCTCAAAGTATGTTTTCTTGTTTCTGAGTGTTGAAATGCGCTTTCTCCTGTCGTGTTTTCTTCTGATAAACAATACACCCATGTACTCATGTATGCTGAACACTATGTGTCTATAACTACGCACATTTAAAACACTACATCCCTAGGACTTCCGCTTGTATCCTAATGAGAGAGATGGGGGGACGCTCATGCGCAGTGGGGGGTGTGGACGCCGCTGGCAGGGATGCCTAGAGGAGAGAGGGGGGAGCGTAGGAAGGGAGAGAGGGAGGGGACGCACAGTGAGGGTGTGGTCCCGCGGGGAGGGGTGCCTGGAGGAGAAAGAGGGCGAGAGGAGGTTTTTTTATTTTATCTTTTTAAAGGGTTTGCCCATGCGCAGTAAGGGTGGTCAGGACCCACACCACAACCAACACCACCACCGGCGCCGGATTGAACTTCGCCTTAAGCTGCTTCGCATCTAAAAGGCGTAGCGTGCACTAGGAGCACAAGGTTCGAAGGAATAGCGGAGCTTGTTCGGACTACGCAGGAAGAAGCTGCCATTCCTAGCCCGTTCCCTGCTCCGCTTAAATGGCATGGCTTTGGCGGTAAATGTCAATTGACAACTGTTGCGTATTTTTTGGTGGGAACATATCACGTGACTAGTTTAGGTGGCAGGCGGATACATGTCACCTGCATAGTGGGGCGTGATTTCACGTCACGTCCCCTCCTCTTTCTTTTTGCTTCTCTCTTTCTGTTTATCCCTTTCTCTTTCTTTCTGATCGTCTCTCTCTCTCTCACTGTCCATTTTTCCCTTGTTCTTCTTTTGCTCTAGCTCTCTTTCCATATTTATTTCTAGCTCTCTATTCTTCTCTTTCTGTACTTGTTCTCACACCCATCCGAGTTATTGCATTTCACGTAGGATAAATTGACGCAATGGGAGACCGTGTAGCGTGTGCATGTGTTCGTGGAGCGAAGCAGTAGATGGAGAAGAGGACAAAGAAAGCCGGCGGCGGCAGGACGATGATAGTTTTTGGCGAACGCTATACGGAGGCAAGGCGAGCACAAACAGCTCCGCAGTTCCAAAAATAAAAAAAAATGAGACAGAACAAATTATTATTAAAAAAAATCACAAAGGTCCCTTATCATTCGCCTAAGACAACGCGAAGGCGAAAGCCATCCACTTTTTCTTAATTACTGCACTGAACGTCCCCCCCTCTCCCTCTGAAAGTTTTCTGCGCCTAACATGCTTCTGTATTGCCTCCAGGATCGTGGGCACTGCAAGCTTTTTGTATTTCGTCTGGTTTTGCACGGCCTCCGTGATAGGCCCTGATTTGACCGAGTGCTGATGCCGTGCGATGACGACATCATGTAGCGTCATGATGACGTCAAAGATTTTGACGACTTGTGCCGTTATGATGATGTCATATGCTGATGTCCATTCGTGATGATGATTTTAGATGCGAAGCACCTTATTCTTGGGGCTGTGTCCGTCCCTCCCGCGTCCGGCGTCGCACGTCCCGCGTCCGGTCACTTTCATGAAGTAGGGAAGCACCCACTATGCTAACGAGAACACTGTAGTACAAAAAATTTACACCATCTTCCCAAAGGGAACCCTGATGGGATGCGAAGCAGCAGCGTTGCGCACGGGTGGCGTCACGGGTTGAACGGCGCTAACGCGGGTGCTGCGGTGAGCGCTGGAAGATTCGTTTGAAGCGATGGCTGGCGTAGGTCTTGTCGTTGCGCGTCAGGCGGCAGCTGCGGGCGCTCCGGCGAGCGCGCGGCAGGCGAGGGTAAGAAGGACGTCAGCGTGCACTGCGAGGGGACCGTGACGTCAACGCGCAGCTGCGGCGAGACCTACTTGGCACCGCTCCAACACCTGCGGCGAGGGGAGCGCGTTGCAGCGCATTCGTCCGAACGCACGGAGGGACAGCGTTACACAGCCCAGTCAAATAGCTGCTTCGCATCTAATAAGGCCGTCAACCACCACCACAGTTACCAGTGTCATGGCCGAGAGCACAGAGTGGCTGCTTAGCAATGGCTAGGCATGTGGTGGGTGCAAGCAAAGAATAACACGCACTACCGGTGGCGTCTGTCGCCCACGTTGACTCCATTCCTTGATCGTGCTTGCATGTGCTTGCCGGGACTTTGTCCGTCCCTCCTTCTCGCGTCCCACACCCCCCACAGCACATAAGCGTCCACTCCCCATCTCTCTCCTCTCCTACGGTCGCCCCCCGTTCACTCCTCTAGGAATCCTCTACTCTACGGAACGGCGCGAACGACAGGTGCTCTCTCCTCTCCTACGCTCCCCCCCTTTCTCTCCTCTAGAAATCCTCTACTCTACGAAGCGGCGCCCGCGTCCCACACCACCACAGCGCATGCGCGTCCTCAACTGCGGTCCCCCCCCCCCCATTCTCTCCTCTAGGAATCCTCTACTCTGCGGAGCGGCTCGCACGACAGGTGGTGCGACAGCTGCATACTCCGCAGGGGGGCGTCACGGTAGTTCCGCGGTATGAAAATGACGGAGCACGCGCGCCTCGTTCTCTCTCCTGTGCAGCGCCCGGGCCGCTGCCGCGAAACGGAAGCGGCGACGTTTCTCCCGCTCAAGCCAGCCGCCTGCCCGCTGCTTCGCATCCACACATAGTTCCCTTTAGCGGAAGATGGGGAAATTTTTTTTAAATGCGAAGCATTTCTTAGCGACCTTCGGCGACTTTGAGCGTATCTGGCTATCTATCTATCTAGCCGCCTACGACTTTGTGCTCGCCTGGCCGTATCGTTTATGGGATTTATACCAAATTTGGTATGGCATAACATGACCGTATGACGAACATATATGGCTGGTCATATCATGAAAATCATGACAAACTTGTCATGAAAAGTATGATTTACATGCCACGCTCATGGCGCGCTCGCGGCCGTTTCGTTAGCTTGATATACACCAAATTCGGGATTGAGTGACGGGACTGTATGACGAACATACATGACAGGTGGTAATATGCAAATAATGATGTGCATGTCATGAACAACATGATTTACATGCCACGCTCATGGCGCGCTCGCGGCCGTTTCGTTAGCTTGATATACACCAAATTTGGTATTGAGTTACATGACTGTATGACGAACATAAATGACAACTGTTAATATGGAAATCATGACTTGTCATGTGCGACATGACTTGCATGCCACGCTCTTGGCGTGCTCGCGGCCGTTTCGTTAGCTTGAGATACACCAAAATTGGTATTGAGTGACGTGACTGTATGACGAACATAAATGACAAGTGGTAATATGGGAATCATGACATGTCATGAACGACATGACTTGCATTCCACGCTCATGGCGCGCTCGCAGCCGTTTCGTTAGCTTGATATACACCATATTTGGTATTGAGTGATGACTGTATAATGAACATAAGTGGCAAGTGGTAACATAAAAATCTTGGCTTGCATGTCATCTACAACGCCATTTACATGCCACGCTCATGGTGCGCTTGCGTCCAGTTCGCTCGCTGGATATTCACCAAAATTGGTATTGCGCGACGTGACTGTATGACGAACATAAATGATAGGTCCTAACATGTAAAACATGACACGCAAATAATGCAAATCATGATCTGCTCCTTCCTGGCTCCTTCGCATTACATCGATTCCCACAGTGCGTGGGATCTGCCGGCTTTTTTTCGCTTCACTCGAGTTGACGACGATGCTGAAGTACAGCGACGCTCAATCTTTAGATGCGAACTATCTTATGCCCGGGGCTCTGCCCGTCCCGCGTCCCGCGTCCGGTCACTTTCGTGAAGTAGTGAAGCACCCACTATGCGAACCAGAACACTGTAGTACAATAAGGCCGTCAACCACTACAAAGTGAACAGTGTCATGGCCGAGAGTACAGAGTGGCTGCTTAGCAATGGCTAGGCAGGTGGTGGGTGCAAGCAAAAAATACCACGCAATAGCGATGGTGTCTGTCGCCCACGTTGACTCCATTCCTTGATCTTGCTTGCATGTGCTTGCAGGGGCCTTGTCCGTCCCTCCTTCCCGCGTCCCACAACCCTCACTCTCTCTTCTCCAACGCCCCCCCCCCCCATCTTCTCCTCTAGGAATCATCTACTCTACCCAGCGACGCCCGCGTCCCGTTGACTCCATTCTTTGATCGTGCTTGCGGGGGCTTTGTCCGTCCCTTCTTCCCGCGTCACACACCCCCTTTCTCTACTCTCCTACGCTCCCACTTTTCTCTCCTCTAGGAATCCTCTACTCTACGGAGCGACGCCCGCGTCCCGTTGACTCTATTCCTTGATCTTGCTTGCATGTGCTTGCGGAGGCTTTGTCCTTCCTTCCCTCCCGGGTCCCACACCCCTCTCTCTCCTCTCCTATGCTCCCCCCTATTCTCTTCTCTAGGAATCCTCTACTCTACGAAGCGACGTCTCGTCCCGTTCACTCTATTCCTTGATCTTGCTTGCATGTGCTTACGGGGGCTTTGTCCGTCCCTCCTTCTCGCGTACCACACTCCCTCTCTCTCCTCTCCTACGATCCCCCCTTTCTCTCCTCTAGGAATCCTCTACTCTGCGGAGCGGCGCCCGCGTCCCGCGTGCTACACCCCCCACAGCGCATGCGCGTCCCCTCTCTCTCCTCTCCTAAGCTCACCACCTTTCTCTCCTCTTCGAATCCTCTACTCTACGGAGCGGCCCCCGCGTCCCACACCCCGACAGTGGATGCGCGTCCCCTCCCCCCTATCTCTCCTCCCCTACGCTCACCCCCTTTCTCTACTCTAGGAATCGTATACTCTACGGAGCGGCGCCCGCGTCCCACAGCGTATGCGGGTCCTCTCCCCCTCTCTCCTACACTCACCCGCTTTCTCTACTCTGGGAGTCCTCTACTCTACGGAGCGGCTCCCGCGTCCCACACCCCCACAGCGCATGCGCGTCCCCTCTCTCTCCTCTCCTATGGTTCCCCCCCCGTTCTCTCCTCTACGACAGCTGCATACTCCGCTGGGGGGCACCACGGTAGTTCCGCGGTATAAAAATGACGGAAGCGCGCCGCGATGAGCGCCCGGGCCGCTGCCGCGAAACGAGAGCGGCGACGTTTCTCCCGCTCAAGCTAACCATCTCCCTGCTGCTTCGCATCCACACATGGTTCCCTTTAGCGGGAGATGGGGAAGTTTTAGGGGGAAGCTCCTTAGGGCGTAGGCTTGTCCCGCGTCGTTCTCGTTGTAGTAGCCACCATGACGATGACGGTGACGCTGCCATCACGGCACAGCACATGGAATGTGCTGTGTACGAGTATATGCGTCATAACGATGACGCTGATGACGATGAAGAATAAGCGTCGTAGCCACCTCTAGGTCCAAGAATGCTCACTAGATGGCGCTGTGGTGCCATCTAGTGATCGACCACATGCAACCCACATCATCGATCTCGTCTTTGCAAACTTCCCACTACGACCCATCCAAGAACCCCTATCCGTCCACTTCACCGACAATAAAGCCGTTATAATGAAGGCGGAACGGAAGCCACGGCTTATATGAATGGTAACCACCACGGCTCACGACCAACGAAGAAAACAAGGCTCCGGTACGAAAACGGAAAATCACGGCTCACGAATAAATAAAATTTCTTAATATTGTAATGACAAGGAGCACCGCAAGGGCTCTAGCGTTAACAGGGCGAGCGAGGCAGAGGAAGACGAAGACCAGAATAGAACAGCCGGCCCAGGAACGGGTGCTGTCTCTGTGTCTCTCGTTCTTTACAATATACTATACACACAGTGTTTGTCAGGTCTTTGATGATGTACTGGGCAAGATTCTCGAAAGATTCACGGTTTTTACCATCATTAACTCCGTGAATATGCGTGGATTTTTTTTGTTGCCCAAGATAGTTCATCGGCATTATACTGGATTCGCCGCTGCTCACACGTGCTGCTCACTACGTTACTCCCCGGTTTTCGCGATGACCACTAGCTAGTGACATTTATGAGCAGCGGGAAGAAATTGTAGTAATGTGTGAAAGTGCCAGTGATTAAACTGGAGTACAAAGAACGCAAATCAGTATTTGACGACGTGAAATATTTACTTACGATCAGAAACTTCATAGTGAGGCACTCGATAAATTTAATGCAGAATATCTTGAAGATCTGAACGGCACCGGTGTGTTAGAAAACTGTCAATATTGATGCAAGGGCGATGAGAAGCCCATGCAGCAAAAAATACGGTGCCGTCGGCGATCGCGGCAGTGACCCCGAGCTCAAAACCCTAATGTATGCAAAGAAAAAAAGCTGTGAAGGTCCTTTATACCGTCGCCAAGAAGACTCAGAGGAAAAATTCATCTCGTTATTTTTCTTTTTAGTCCCCGAAAGCTTCCTGCACGTAGCATTGTTTTGCACTGCCGCGGGCATTGCAGGCATCGCAGGCTTTCTTTAACTGACCTACCTCCGGGATTGGTCACCTATGGCCGAGCAACAATGTGATTTGATGTCGTCATCATGCCACGTCACAGTGACCTCACTATGATGTCATAATGAAGTGATAGTATTTGTGCGATATCTTACGTCACGCTGATTCTATATGAGGACGTCATGACATGAGAATAATTTTTGACATCACTTCTGTTTACGCCGACGCCGACTGTGAATTTTCATGTTTCATTAGGCACGTAAGGCTTTGAACATTAGAGATTGTTTATTTTCAAGAAACAATACAAAAATTTCACTGAGGGAGCCAAAGTCTCGAGGTCTGTCGAGGTCTTGAGTTCTTCGAAATGCGCGTTCGAGCCGGAGCCGAACCCAGACAATCTGCATGAAGTATTTATGTGTTACTACGTAGCCATGCCCGTACATGAAACAGTCGCACACGAACGACCACATACAGGCGCCACGTAGCAGCTAGGAAACATTTCAAGGCACGAAAGTAGAATCGCACCAGAACTCACACCATGTGAATGGGATAACGAGAGCGATTTAAAGGTACTCACCAAGTACAAAGTTCTCAACCAGAGGTCAGCAGCATCATCAAACACAGCATCAACCAAGTGCATTTCATACCGTCCTTTTGTCCCATTCAGAACTGAAGTTTCAACAGGGACGCGAAGTAAGGCAAGCGAATTACACCACAGTGCCAACGCGGCATAATCACTATATTGCGTTCCACTTTTAAAGGCGGCGCTTAAATGTTCCACAAGTTGCTTGCACTTTTGCTAATGAATCAAGGCGGATATCATAGGACAAAATAGGGCCCCATTAGCTAACTTTTTTCTTGCGCTGTTTAGTATGCTGGAGCGCAAAATCTTAGGCCGACGTCTCTTCCTTCAAATAAATTCCCCCTTTCTCTCTCTCTACACAAACTAATAAATACGCTAATTTCTAATAGGGTAGGACAAACACATAAATTGAGGCAACAGAGAAAGCAAGCTGGCTTACTAGAGGGGCCTGTTTAATGAATGAGAGCGATGCCTTCATTCAGGTAACAGTTATTTAGACGACTACAAACACTTCTTGAAAAATACTTTTAAGCAGATCACGAACTCTCCATATCTGTGATCTTCCTCTTTCACAATGAAGGTCACCAGTTCTCTTGCCGCTACAACCCACTCATCGCCCCCCACAAGTCCCTCCACCCCACGCCCTGCCCCGTCAATGCACGTCCAATGACATGTAGATACTGATACTGACTCGAAATGTACAGTGGGATGCTAACTTGTGTGCAGGGTGCCCCGGTCACTCTCAAACTGCTGATTCAGCTTTTCTTCCTTCGTTTCTTGCTACATTTCTTCTAGCGTAGCAAATTGATGCAATTCAATTCTGTTGAATTTAACTGATTTAACTGGGCTAACACATTATTCAATATGTTAAGAAATGAATTCCGGCAAGCTAATGGATGAGTAACAGAGTGGACACAAATCCATGAGAAGGGCAAACAATGAAGACAAAGAGGTAGGCGAGAGTCGTCAAAATTACGAAAATTAGCAAGGATAAAAAAGCCGCCAGATTCCCACGCACTGTGGGAATCGATGTAATGCGAAGCAGCCAGCAAGGAGCAAATCATGATGACATGATGTGCATATCATGAGTTATATGTTAGGAGCTCTCATTTTTGTTCGCCATACAGTCACGTCGCACAATACCAATTTTGGTGTATATCAAGCTAGCGAACTGGATGCAAGCGCACCATGAGCATGGACCTGTGAATGGCATTGTAGATGACATGCATGCCAAGATTTTCATGTTACCACCTGCCACTTATGTTCGTTATACAGTCACGTTCCGCAATACCAATTTTGGCGCATATCAATCTAGCGAAACGGCCGCGAGCGCGTCATGAGCGTGGAATGCAAGTCATGTCACTCATGACATCTCATGACTTTCCATATTACCAATTATCATCTATGCTCGTCATACTGTCACGCCATGCAATACAAAATTTGGTGTATATCAAGCTAACGAAACGGCCGCGAGCATGTCATGAGCGTGTAATGCAAGTCATGTTGCAGATGACATGTCATGATTTCCATATTACCACTTGTCATTTATGTTCGTGATACTGTCACGCCACGCAATACCAAATTTGGTGTATATCAAGCTAGCAAAACGGCCGCGAGCGTGTCATGAACGTGGCATGCAAGTCATGTTGCGCATGACATGTCATGATTTGCTTATGACCACTTGGTATTTATGTTCGTCATACAGTGATGTCACGCAATACCAAATTTGATGTGCATCAAGCTGGCGAAACGGCCATCAGCGTGCCATGAGCGTGGCATGCAAGTCATGTTGCACATGACATATCATGATTTCCCTATTACCACTTGTCATTTAGGTTCGTGATACAGTCACGTCACGCAATACCAAATTTGGTGTATATCCAAGCTAGCGAAACGGCCGCCAGCGGATCATGAGCGTGGCATGTGAATCATGTTGTATATGACATGCATGTCATGATTTTCAGATTACCACCTGTCATTTATGTTGGTCATGCACAAATGTCTAATCCTAACCAATTTTCGGGTATATCAAGTTAAGAAAACGGCCTTAGGAGTACTACGGCCGTGGCGGGTAAATCATACTTTCCATGACCAGTTAGTCATGATTTTCATGATATGACCACTCATTCATGTTCGTCATACAGTCATGTTATGTTATGCCATACCAATTTTGGTATAAATCCCATTAACGATACGGCCAGGGGAGCTCAAGGTCGTAGGCGGCGAGATAGATAGATAGATAGATAGATAGATAGATAGATAGATAGATAGATAGATAGATAGATAGATAGATAGATAGATAGATACGCTCAAACGCGCCGAAGGTCGCTAAGAAAGTCTTCGGATTTAATTGAATCAGCTTGTGCAATATTCGACAGAATAAATTGGAGGTTACTTAGAAAGATCTTCGTCATGCAGCGGACATGATTTCTAATATTAGTCTATTCTATAGTTTAACTTTTAGAGTGGGTTCTTGTTGTCAATGTTTATATATATATATATATATATATATATATATATATATATATATATATATATATATATATATATAATGTGACAAAATAGGCTGAATCACCCTGAGAAGGAACTTGCTGCTCAGCGCTTGAATAATACGCACCAAATTTTTAAACTCGTCGTCAGACTGGTGTCATTGAGGCTGATTTTCTTACTTTTGCAGTTGTGGGAAACCGAAGAGACATTTTGGATATTGGCTAACGAGTAATCGTGAACAAACAAAGTGTGACCGGGAAATTCAAAACGTACATCAATACGACCCATCTGAACGTTAATCGTACCTGGCATCCAATGTCCTGGTCGCACGTAAGATTATCCTGAGCTCCTATACCTGTGCTAATGCTAATGTACAGGTAAAATTTTCAGAGGGGGACGTCCGTACCGTTTGGTTATTCAATGGAACCACACCGTAGTGATAAATCAATGTACACTGAAAAAACAAAGGTAAGTTTTCTTTTTAGTGCGTTATTTCTAATTAAAACGGGGACAGTCCTATACATTAAAAAATGAAGAATGTAATTTTCTAGTCATTTGAGAGGGGTATTTCCATATCGTATTGTATGCAAACTTGGTCCAAAAAACACTGTAGAATATTGTACGGCCGATAGTACTTAAAAGCAGGCACGCGTGTGGAACAAGCTAAAAATATTTAGCAAACGAAGTTTGCGCAGGCGTTGTGAAGGATTCGTTTAGGCGACATATATAAGTAACAAATTTGAAGTTGCCTCATCTCATAGACGATATCTTTACAACGCATTCCCTTCATGTTACCTAAGTCGCTTTTATGATCAATCTTTGAAAAACCCACGCTTCTAAGCGAGTGTTGCAAGCGTGGAGAAGGTACAATACCCACCACGACTAGACGACTTCCCTGAGCCTTTTTTACTATGTAGTGCACATATACTGCAAATGTCACGAAGAAAGTTGAATACAAGTAAGCAGGAAGGAAAGTTGGAATGACCAGAAGACTAGCGGCCACACATGTTGCACATTTCACGATTAGAAATTTAATCCCACTCCGTGGTCTGGGCGAGCAAAATTTCATTAGGCCCGAATGTTACTCATTTTTAGGGGTTTTGCCCGCTTCACGTTGGGAATCAATGCACACACAAACATAGAAACTGAGCAAAACGGAAGTGGATAGAGCAACCACAAACCAGCAACTAGTGTTTTTTTTTTATTCGGCAACAACGACTGTGTCGAGCACAATCGCCGGTCATCGTAATCTGATAGTTCACGACATAAGACGGCTTTTTCTAGCGTTATGGTTGGTCTCCCCATTGGTTCTCGAATAAAGTCAATCAATCGAGAAATGCGCGCATCTTGCAGAACAAGCTCCATCATTTGGGAGGTTTCTACAATCGGTCACAACCTAAAAAATAGACAAGCTCCACCCAAGGCTATCGCTGCCTCTGTCACAGAGAATATTCATAGATGCTTTATCCATAAAGGTATGTTTATTGATTCCAATACACACAAGCGCTAGGGGCGTTTATAAACTATATACAGTAAAGGAACGAGCCACAGAGACATCACCCTTGCTTACTTGCTAGCTTGCCTGCTTGCTTGCTTGTTTGCTTGCTTGCTAGCGTGGCCTTTGTTACTTGGGTCTTACCCACTTCGGGGATTGGCCCTGAAACCGGGTGTTTATATAGGGATAAAGTTTAGAATTGAGACGAAGGAAGAAAAAAAGAAACCTGATTGGTCAATTGGAGAATATAGAAAATTATTACAGCGAAAGCTGTTATGAGATGACAACAAGGGTGCCGTAGTTGTCCGCCGCCGCCTGTGTCCGTAGCCGCGATCGCCCGAAATAAGAAAAAATATCCAGGATGGAGTAGGGTTCGAACCTGCGTCCTCTCCATGGCAGCCCAGTATTCTACCACAGAGCCACACCGGTTCTCGAAACTCCTGCCCACAAAAAAGCCTATAAAAGCGTTCTGGCGGGAAGGAACCGCGTCAACATGTGTAAGATAGCGTGGTAGAAGAGTAAGATAACCACCAGGTGTCATAGAATGCGAATTGTGTAAGCCCAGGCATCACACAATATAAATTGCTTGACAAGTGGGTCGTTGAGTGCATCCACCAATTACAAAAGGCTCAGCCATAATTCGTCGCCATCAGCGACAGAATCATTTAATGTGGTAGTGGGTACCTTGCAAGCGTCCCTTGTATTAGTAGCCCCAAGAGAGTTTGCAACGGGTTCTAGAACGCTACGGGTTCTATTTTGCAACAGGTTCTAAATCTGCACGGATAGCGCAGCACAGTCACAGCTTTCGCTGTGACTGTGCTGGCTTTCCGATGCAGATCAAGCGAGGGTTTTTTATGATTATTTTATGTACCAATATAATAAGTTTAGAACAATACACTGGTATACAATCAGCTGCTGCTGGCCGGTTCTTGTATTCTGCGTCGTTCTCCTGTGCTTCGCGCTATCCGATCGAGCTCGCGGGAGTACCCGGGTCCCGGTTCCGCTTTTCTTCATTACACTCGTCATTATGCCGGTGAGATCATAAAATGCGTTTGCCTTTACTTTAATTCCGGTGCCTTAGTGCCAGCAGTATCAGCTTGAGCTGTGTTCAGCTAACTTTTATAGTATTGCACGGTGGTTTTGCGATCGCAATATCTTGCGTCTTATGATACACGATACATTTATTTAATGTATCGGAATTACAGGTAATGATACATGTCTTGCGAGACGTACCGCTATACAGATAATAGATATCCAACGAGTATCTCGGACAGTATCTAAGATGCGTGTATCTCTGATAGTGCCCAGCACTAGGGCCAAGCAGCTCTTAGCGGTAATGTGCCACAGAAATTGGGCAAGCCCCACTACTCACCTCCCATTTCCTAAAATAAATGAAGCTGTCTATAACTAGCAAAACAAGTACGGACTCTTTGCTGGCCGTTAAAATGCTGCCTTTGACCGTGAGTAACAGATACATGCACAACCCATTTGCCTCGACTTTGCCCAAGCTTAATGCGGTCGAAGAACGACCTATTTATCCTCGCCTACCGTTTGGAGTGTACGGAGGCTGACTTATGGCAGTGGACTGTATAAGATACAGGGTCAAGTTGTGAATGTGCCCGCAGTACTGAGTGCTCGAAGTACGGCGTGTTCGACTAGCCATATCGTTCGAAAGGGAAACTCTGCTTCGGTTACGAGAAAAAACAAGCCTAACCAAGTGTAACAAGCGTTCGCTTGCATAACCGGGCCTAGCCTGAGCTAAGCCACAACAGACTGTTTTTTTTTCTGTTGCACCGCGTGAACTGTAAGATGCTCGACTGGAATCCCTATGCGACTTTCGTATTTTTCCACAACTTGCACTGACACATGATTTCAGTGAACAACGGGTTCCAAAATGCTAAACTTGAAGAACGAAGCTAGGTTAGATAGCGTATACACAGGGTTTGTACGAAGCTGGGTTTTGCTTTCTCACTACTTTGTTGTGAGGTGTATTGAACGACAAGCACCGTTCGCCCCAAGGCCGATGTTAGGGCTATCGTAAAATGACCGCATAAACAGCAACTGAAGGTCTAAAACATTAGGTTTGTGTCTCTTGTAGGTATGGGGTTCAGGAAAGAACATTCCCAGTGAGCAAACATTAAGCCATTTAAATTTTTACAGCGAAAGCTGTATATGGCTAGGAGAAACGAAAAAAATGCCCCCACCTCCCCGAAGGGAATCGTGAGGAAATGCGAATGCATTTCGCGCGTGCCTTCACTCCATTTATATATGGTGGTTGTGGTTCGAAGAAGGAAAAGGCGCCTAATTTCTGCAGCCCGGTCGGGAGCACGGTGCACCGTCTTTTTTTTTTTGCTTTTTTTTTTCAGTTTTTTTTTTATATTTTTTATTCTTTTTCTTTTGTTTCAGTTTTTTCTCTTCTTTTCTCTTTTTTATTTCTTTTTTTATTTTTTTTTTCATATTTTTATTTTTTTTTTCATATACAGCTCCGCCGAGCTCCCGCGATGCGAGAGTTCTCACGCACCAGAGCGCGCTCCTCCTCTCCACTCACTCTCCGCTACTACACTCGCCGCGGACAACGCCACCAACGCCGGACAGCGCCGGATGCCTGACATAGCCCTGACTAAGAAATGCATTCGCATTTAAAACCGCTCGGGATCTGTGTCACGAGCGGTCTCCATTGGCTGTGCTATCAGTTACGTCGTACTGAGTGTCGTAACCAAGCTCGTGCGCCATTGGCTGGGCCGTGAGTGACGTCGTCCAACCCGTCGCAGCCGTGGCGCGTGGCGCTGAGCACGCGCGCATCAGTTTCGACTGAGAGCTTCCACATGGGTAAGCCACGGATCCTACGAACTCCCGAACAGCGGACAACTTTAGAAGAGCGCCGACAGTGGAAACGTGAGAGAGCTCGCATTCACCGGGCCGATGCTGCAGTCTGGGCACAAGAACAGGCCCGCGAGGCGAGTGCCGGCAGCAACTGCGTATCGACGATCCGACAGCCTTCCAAGCCGCGCTAAATCGCGAACGGGACTGCAAGCGCCGGTGGCGGGCGGATCCTGCAAACCACGCCGCCGAGTTAGCTCGCGATGTCAAACGCTTGCAGCAACGGCGCGCCGATGAAGCGGCGTTGCGGGCAGAACAGCGTCGACGTGACGATTGCGGGAGCGCGTTCGCCGGGGCGAACACCCGCTTTAAGCGAGAGTTTCTCAGGCGGCACTATGGCTTCGGCTGCGACGTCTGTGACCGCCTTTGGTTCGCCCAGAACCTGGCAACGATAATTGTGGAAGGCTTCAGTGCAGCGTCGGGTTGAACCCACTGCTAAACACCGGGGCCGCACATTTCAGCTTCGCTGGTGAACCATTTGTACGGAGTGCTTGGGCGGTGATTTTTTTTTATTATAAAAACTGCATGGGTCATTATCTAATACTGTAAATATTTGTCCACATATGCAGTTTTGCGATTATTTATGCATTCAGGGCGTGTTGTAGTTAGTATATATGTCCACCATACGGAATGGTGAATTCCACCATACATTATTATGGTGCGAGATACGGTGGCATATCGTGGCATATCATATCATATCGTGGCATATCATATCGTGGTTTTGGGACGTTAAACCCCACATATAAAAAAAATAAAAAAATATATACGGTGGCATATATTGCATGGTGTACGAAGCCGGCGTATGACGGATGCTGGACAATAACGGAACACAAGTAGGCTCTACAGCGACGGAACCATTGTGCCTACCTGCAACACATAAATAGGAGCATAGAAGGCGATGCAGAAATCATTCGTACAGAAAAGGAAAAACATGAAAAAGACGTTCCGCCACTAGCACATGAACGTGCGAGCGGCGGATCCCCACTCGTGTACCCCATCTCTACGCCACTTCGAAACACGTTCCGTTTTCCGTAACATGACTAGTCAGCACGAGAACACACCGTTTCGGCTTTAGCTTGGCTTGTCGCATACTCAAGACATACGCGATGTTCCATTACCACTAAAATTTTCCGTCTTTATTAAACACAAAGAAATTGGTCCCTATTATATGAAGAGCTGAGACACGTTCTCGTCAGCAGATACTGTAATATGAGACAGTATGTAACTTTACTACGCAGCACAACAAGGGACAGGAAAGTGAAGGCTTTCGCTTCGCCGCCGTCAACTGAAGCAGGTAACCCTACATTACCGTGTACAAGAGCGCCACTATGATGCGAAATATCGCTCAGTACTACACCATGTACGAGTGAACGAACAAAATCAGCTGTCGTCGACGCTTGCATGCGAACAGCTCTCCCGCAATTGCTCGTCTTGCCAGGTCTTGGTGACGACCATGGTGTAAAAATATTTTAGGTGATAACTCTGAGGCCGGAGGCGCGTCCACATTGTGTTCGCCACCTGGGCTGTTTCCTTTTGGCGGCGACAGGTGGCGCTAACAGACGGTGGCTCACTGGGGAAAGGCGCTGATCCGCGCTTAATAGATTGTTGCTGCGGAACCTCGCTTGTTCACCACGCTCGATATACATATGTTCATGGATGTAAATAAATTGATACATTCCGATTTTGCAGTAACGAAAATGATTTTCTTATTGTATAGGCAGCTTATTTCCCAACAACGTTTCTGTGATATAAATGATCCTACAGCAGCAAACGTTGGTCTGGAGAGCGGTCGCATTTTGACGCGACCGCATTGAAGAGCTCGTTTGGCTGAATTTCCGGTGTTGGTGGCGTCGGCGGTGTTGGCGTCAACGTAAGAAAAACAGCGTTGGCTGTGAGTGAAAATTCGAGGTAGATTTAATAAGGATAGCAGCGGGAGGACGTTTGCGGTTTGCCGACCTTGCGGCAGTCTCCACCGAAAAGCAAAGGCACGCTAGCGATTGGGAGGGCGATATTGTGAGTGCGTGTGCGTGCGTGTGTGTGCGTGCGCGTGTGTGTTTGTCATTGCATGTGTGCGTTCGTGTGTATGAGCGTGTGTGCGTGAGCGCGCGCGCGCGCGCGTGTGTGTTTGTGTGTGTGTGTGTGTGTGTGTGTGTGTGTGTGTGTGTGTGTGTGTGTGTGTGTGTGTGTGTATGTGTATGTGAGTGTGTGCATGCGTCATGTGTGTGTGCGTTCTGTTCACAGGTTATCCTACAACATATTTATTGTTTCTTCCTGCTAATAAGCATAGATAAGGCAGCTCACAAAGTGGCATCTGAATTTAAAACAAGAAATTCCCTTTCCGGCTTGATAACGAAGTGAGTCAGTAGCGCATAGGCCACTCGCCCTATATATCAGCGTGGTGTTGAGAGAATCCTTCTTGACGTGGAGGAGGCCCGTTGCTGCTGAAGTCGAAGCGCGGCCGCTTGTGTAGCATGCCTGTTGATTCAGCATCGCCATGACGTCAACTGTCTGATTCTACGCGCAATAAATGTGGTGTACTTTCAGCGGTCGGGTTAGGCACTTCAGAATCAGTTCAACCTTTTGGCCCCCCGTCGCTTCCGTGAAGTCGGCAGTGCATCCTGCCGCTTTCGCGGAGGTTTCCTGGTGTCTTGCTGCACAGTCAGGTATGTTGGACAACCCGGGAAAATGCAAGGCAAAGTATCCGAAGAAAGCATAGTCTTTTTTTTTTTATGTTAGGAGGGGGGGGGGGGTGCGACAGGACGTTTTCCTTGCATTCTGCTTGATATATTGCACAGATCCCTTCTACTGGGAAATTCTTCGCGCACACTTGGTCAATAGGCTCCAAGACTCTGTCTGCTGTCGGCGTCGCCCATCGCCACTTATCTAAGCACTGTGGTTCACGCGGAGCCTTGAAAAGCGGCACACGCTCCATACAAATGATATGCCCCGACTTGCGATTCGGGAAAAAACACATTTTGCCCATTTCGAGGCGCAGGTATCCGTTAGCAGCCAGCGTACCCGTTAGCAGCCAGAGACAAGGCTGCTAACAGGTACTCGGCGTCAGGTATACGTTCAGTCAATCACAAAACACGAATCCGCAAAACAAATGCACTCAAAGGGCTCACAGGCACAGGACAACGCGTTTCTAAAACGCAGAACAGCATGCACACAAACCCTTCAAAAAGATCTTCCTTTTCGCGCGAATATCAGAATGCGCCCCGCGCGAGCCCCTGTGACCCTAAAGTCCCTGGATATTTTTTTTGGAAAGTACCGTCTTTCTTTGAACCGAGCCCCCGCGCCGCGCGTCCTCCTCTCCCGCCTCTCCCGCCCGGGAAAAGGTCACGAACGTCGCGCCTGTTATCAGCGTGACATAGCATTCTTGATAGGAAGGTGGCGAGATCTGGGTTATATGGCCGGCACCCGCACTGCGGCCGTTTGGGAGAGGATGTAGAGGAGGCTTGGCCTGTTGGGGGACGAGGTTTGGCCTGTTGAGGGAGGATATGGAGGAGAGTGTCGCTACTTTCTATATTCAGGGACTTTATGTGACCCCATACTGTAGCGCCATCTCTACTCGTGCGGCGAAAACTACTCGTCGCTCAAGTTATCGGCGAACACAATCTGCCCGCGCCCTCTCCTCGAGCGGAGCGGTGAGTGCCAGCACCTAACTTATTCTTACACCGTGGTGACGACCCATGAGGGCGCTTGCATGAATGTTTTTTTGTTCTTGTTTTCAGAAATGTCCAAGTCATCTTGTAAGAAAATGCCTTTGTATCTAGACTAAAGTAACAACAATTACCAAACAGACATAACATATGACACACCTCTTCACTGTTTTTACTTCCATCACCTACAACTGTTTAGAGCGCAAGCATGCCTCCGTGATTCTAAATGCGCAAAAATCTCCGAGGCCAGTTGGCGAGGATTGGCGGAAAAGTTCCAGCCGTTTATCGCTCTCTGTTCCCTCTTGTCTTTTCTATTTGTCTGTGGCTGCACATATGGTACAAAACGTACACGTCTTGTGCACTGAAGTTATTCAACTGAAATTCAATTATTCAAATTATTCAATCCCTATGTCAAACCAAGTAGATACCAAGTACAAATTTTATCTACCAGAAAAAAAGTACTCAGGGGTTGGAGCACGCTGCGTGACAACTTTACACGTAATTTGTACGTGCGCGTATGCGTGTGTGTGTGTATGTGCGTGTGCGTGTCCGCCACTGTGGTCCAGTACTTATGGTGCTCGACTGCTGAACCGATGGTCACGGGAACAAATCCTGGTCGCAGCTACCGCACTGTGATGGATCATCATGGATTTTATTTATTAATACAGCCAGCCCTGTTGTAGGGCTAGTGCGGGAGTGGAAAGTGCATTGTAATAGTATCATGCACTCAGCGTACGCGCATGATGTATATATTTATTATTATTATTGAGGTTTTACGTGCCAAAAATATAATATGCTCATGAAAGATGCCGTAATGGTGTTCTTTAATGTGTACCTTAATGTAAGTACATGGGCCTCTAGCATTTTTGTGTCCATTAATATGCGGCCGCCGCTGCTCGAATTTGGTCTTGTGAGCTTCGGGACAGCAGTAGAGCACCATAACCACTGAACCACGGCGGCATGTGTAATATGTATATATGGGTTGCTATAAATAAATACACAATCACTGGCAGAATGAGCAATTGATCACAATGAAGTAATATCATGACTGTCACCAGCGTCTTATGCCAGAGTTTTTTTTCTTTTTTTTTTGGGGGGGGGGGGAGGGGTGGGTGGAGGGGGGAGGGAGGGGGGTCACGGCGCCCTTTAGGTATGTTGTTTCTCTTTGTGCGCGTGCGAAATGCCAAATGTAAATGTTACACTATGTGCGCGGGTAGGGGAGGGGGGGTTGAAACCCCCAGAACGTCTCACGGCTACGCCACTGGTATCGTTTAAGCAAACACTATTTTAACTTTCTTTATAGAAATTGTCTTTAGATTAAAGTAATGAGACTTTTTTTTTTAACCTTATGCTAATAGAACGCAAAAGTCCATAGGCCGTGATTGAAGTTGGTTGTTCGTTGGAAAGATGTTTAAAAGCAGCTAATGTCCATTTTCGTAAGGGAACATACCGAGACCTCTTCACAAAATGTAAAGGTGTAACAAATCAAGAAACAACACCACACACTACCAGTTATTAGGGTGTTATATTTCAACATATGCACTTCATGCGCCTTTATAAAAAATATGGTTTTGCAAAGGGCGTTTGTGTCTTATTTACTCCCTTTAGGAAAAAGATGTCCGAAATAAGGGTGAACGAAGGGTGTTTCATTGATTGAAACACCATTATGGGTGTGAAATGGTTTGCAGTGTGCATGCTGCATGGTGGTAATTTTTTTAGGCGTTAAAAGAAAACCCGCGAAATGTGGAATGAAACTACACGACTGCGCTTATGCGCTACGGCAATCAACCGCTCTCAACAAGACCTCGAGTGAAGCAACCGCATGCGAGGATCGTAACGAAATGAGCGCCCGCGGCTCTAAGCATCAGCTTGAAGAGTGCGTCAGCATTTATCACGGCGGCACAAGCCAGAGGGTGAGCCGTCATCCCGGATATGAGATAAATTGAGTGGCCGCGCGCACTGTTGTTTCTCGCGAAGCACGGCTGGGAGCGCTGGTTCATTAACATGTCTAGCACGCTTGACAATGTGCTTTTTAGATGCGAAGCAGCTATTTGACTAGGCTGTGTAACGCTGTCCCTCCGTGCGTACGGACGAACGCGCCGCAACGCGCTCCCCTCGCCGCAGGTGTTGGAGTGGTGTCAAGTAGGTCACGCCGCAGCTGCCCGCTGCTCCGCCCGCTCGCAACACCTCTGACCCGCCTCCCGTGTCTTTGCGTTTCAAACAAACGTTTACTCGAGTGAACGCTACACCGAGTTTCGCTTCAAACCGTTCTTCCAGCACCCGCGTCGACGCCCGTTTCAACCGGGTCAACCCCGTGTGCACCGCTGCTGCTTCGCATCCCATCAGGGTTCCCTTCGGGGAGATGGTCCAATTTATTTCATATATGACTACATTTTCTTAAACGCCGGAAAGAATCACTACGCAGCATGCACGCTGCCACAAAAGGTTAAGTGGTTCGTTGTAGAATGCCCTTTAGAAGGTAACGAAATGTACATGCCCCTATATGAATATTACAGAGTTTGCATCATTGAAGTCACCTAATTAACTAATTAAGCACAATAAAAAGATGCCCTAAAGAGCGACGCATGATGGCAAATGATGTGTCGTTGGTTACATGCAGTCGCACGTAATCACTTTTTTATTTATATCCTTGTTTCTTACGTAACACACTGTATATGAACTAAGACGTCAGGAATATAGAGGGCGATGATGCGAGGATTAAATAAACTCAGTTATTTCAAAGTGCCCAATAACAATATTTTTTACTAATCTAATAATGAATGCCAGGTAAGCAGGTGAAAAGTACCGGTGCGTCATCTTGCACTTCAACATCATCTTCAAAAAATTCTATTTTAGTTATCAATGCAGCAAAGATGGAGATAAGGACCCTGTTATATTCCAACACCAGAGGCCATTGCGGTGTCGTCAAGGAGGAGCTCTTCAGTAAAAAAAAGTAAGAAATATCGTTTTCTAATTACAGGAAAATGTATGTGTCGAAACAGAAATTTGTTGGTAGTTTACGCGATAACAATGAAAGTTGAACTTCTTATAATAATAATAATAATAATAATAATAATAATAATAATAATAATAATAATACAAAATGTTGGACTTTAACGTCCCAAAACTACGATACCATTATGAGAGACGCAGTAGTGGAGAGCTCCGGAAATTGTGAGCACATGGGGTTCTTTAACGTGCACCTAAATCTAAAGGTTGAACCTGTTATTCGCCATTAATACAGAAGGAAATCACAAGTTACGATTTATCTGGATATGTTAAGTAAAATTATATAAAAATGAAAACAAATATGTGGATCGAATATGTTCGTGCGAGCATTCGCACCAGAACATGGTAGTGTCCTATACAAGTGAGGAGCAACGATAGTAGGGGTGTGACGCGCCGAGAACAATATCTGCTGGAGTGCTAACGTCATCGGCTATCCTCTTTATGTAATCAGAATGCACCCCGTACGAATTTTCGTCCAGCTGTGATGTGTGCAAAAAGCCCTGGAAAGCAGTGCCTCCTGCGATTCATTGTTTATTGCAGGGGTGGGCAACCTGTGGGCGCGGGCAGCATGCAGCCTGCGGCATGACGTGACAACCCGCCCTATCCCCTCCTCACTTCCCATCTGAAAGCAAACAAGGCAGTTTTGACCTCACATGGTGCTTTCGCTTGTGACCTATGTTTGTTTGTCACTGGCCGCCTTGTGACATGCGTGCTAAAAGTAAACATTATTGTAGTCTGTATATTTTTGTCAATTCGCGGAATTTCATTCCTTTGCCTGCCAAGCACCTCCTCCCCGCTTCTCGACTTGCCGTGCGGCCCACGCTCTCGGCATCATGCAACTTGGCTCTCCGCCTCACAAGGTTGCCGACCCCTACAAACTATTGCGATAGAAATTTTATGGAAAAACTGGGCGAATGCGTCAAAGCGGCCTATATGTTTAGTGTTTCTCTCAGAGATTCAACACTTGTCAATTGATGTAATACATCTCTAAATTTATGACGTATATATATATATATATATATATATATATATATATATGTATATATATATATATATGTGTATATATATATATACCTTTCCCACACAAGCACACACACAAGGGGAGAGAGAGGGGTAGTAAAAGATCACTAGATCAGTTTTCTTTCGATAATGTGTTCTGCCGCAATAGAGGCGCCAAAAACTCTTACAGTGAAAACAACACACTGTTGCAATGTTCTCCAGCCCCGATTTTTTTTTTAATGGGACACGGCGTTTCGTAAGGATGCATTCACACTAGCTACCAAAATGGGTCGCGATGCCAAGTTCATCGCAAGTGGTAGCTTTGGTCGATCAGCGACCATTTATGTGAAGTCGCTCCCTGACCGAGTTTCCAGTAATGCGAATGAAGTCGCAAAGCTGCTGAATCAATCAGCGGCGCGTGATCATGACATCGGAAACCCCGACAGGTTATTTTATGTGGCAGCGGCAACGAAGCAGACTTAGGCTAGAGAGAAACGATCGCGTGTGTGAGGAAGGGCACGCCGCGGTCAACGATGTGAAGATCGGTCCAGGTCACCGACTTCGGTCGGTTGCCGGTGCAAATGCTGCCAACAGAGGTGCACGTACACGACCACATACTGCCTTTGATCATGGCAATGATAATGATAACAATATATAGGCTCTCCAATAGAGCCGCTCATGAGTGACGGGTTCCTAACGCACCGCGATAAGATGGCAAGAGAAGTTGGTTTATAACGTTCATTGAAGCCATATCGCTAAACAGACAGGGACCACAGAAAGAGGACGGGACGTGCGCAGTTTCAAGATAAGATGGCAGTTTCAAGGCTGCCAGGTTCACGAATTTTCAGATTTCGCGATCACTTCCTTAGTTTACTTGAGTGTGACGAATTACTTTTTGAATATGGTGTAAATCCAGCATTTATTATTTGTATTTAATATTTTAATTTTAATATACGCTCATCTGTCAGATTCATCAAGAAGTGCGCTCCAGTTTCTGAATCTAAGGCTAATATTGTCAACATGCGGTGTCTTCTGGAGCTCTACAGCAAGAGCCAAGACGCTATTCTTGCACTGTGGCTCATCCCATTGTAAACTACTGAAAAAAAAAATCCATCAAGAATTTGTGTTTTGGAATGCCGTAAACAGATCATACATTCCAAGAGACAGGGTGTGCGAACACGGACGCAAGAAAGAAGTCAAGAAACCACAAACGCAGGCTATGCCTGATGCTATCAACTGAAGAGGCGCACAACGGCGGAAAAGGAAGAAGGCCCGAAAACTTTGTTGCGCAAGACTGATAGGTTCGACTTTTGCATAGTCTATGCAAAAGTCGAAGCTATCAGTCTTGCACACGTCGGGGTCTACTTGAAAGATAACAGTTAAGCCATTTGATTTCTTCTTTATGCAAGTTAATCGAAGGTTGGCTCTAGCATGCGCTACCAATGTTATCGATATTCCTTGCCTCTATTATTACTCGCATTCCTTCGTTCCTGTGACATCACAAAACTACGCATTCATCGAATTTTGGCGTTAAATTACACTCTCGACAATGCAAAGATATATCAGGAGATGAGCCTCCGGTTAGCGATATTTTATGTCCTAATTATCTCTGGTTAACACAGCGGCCCGTCTGTCCTACCTAAAAAGAGGCTGTAGCTAAAAGGAACCTGATACACCACCCATGTACGGCAACCAGTGATTTCATTGGTGTGTTTTACTAAACATTTGCCAGTCCGCTTCTTCTGTATAACTCGCTAATTTTTAATTTGTACAGCCGCACAAATCTTATTTAGACGACGAAGAAGCGGATCCATGACGTGCTGCGAGCGGTGGAAAGAGTGTATCGCAGAGCACATGCTGCGCATGTGCAATGTTTCCAACGATCTCTGTTACGCGGCGCTGACAATGCCGTCGGCCGCGCGCTTCCGTGTTCACCCTAACAGTGCTCACCGCTGTACGGAATACCGACGACACGTTTTTTCCCATTGCTTTCTGCAACCATGCTAGGACTTCGCATAACGGACCTTTCTCAACTTTCAGCGAATGTGGTCACTGCAACGCCAGGAATCCTACATCTAAAAGACGCGTAACCTGCGCGTTAAAACTGGCACTCATTTTGTGCTCACACGATTTGGTGAGGGATGACTTAAGGCGTGGCATGGCTGTACCTTTTTTCACAACCTTCTGTCCTTCGACGAGAAGTTTAACACGGGTTTTCAATACCTAGGAGAACGCTACCAACACACGTGGTTCTTCTGAAACGTTAAGGAAATGTCTAGATACTGTATTTCGTTATTATGAGGTAATTATTCAGTGGAGATCAACCATTCTCGATTTAATTCTTATTTTTCTCTCACTGAGGTTACCACGTACTAAGTGCTCACCACTACAAAAAAAGCCATTGCCGTCCACATTTAAAAGGCGCCCTAACCTAAGGCGCTTTCTAAACGCTTGCCAGTCTTGCTCTAAGGTAGAAATCACTAGGAACTGGCGCTACCTTAAAATTAATACATATCTGTAATTACCAAACATGAACGCCTTCCTTCCAACCTAACAGCGTTGACTTTAACGGCATAAAAAGTCACAGTTTCGCCAATAGGGTGCAGCAATGAATGCCATAGCAAGAAATTAGTTTGTCACACGAAGAACGACAAGCAGCTCGAATTTGCAACGCGCCGCCGCAGCACAAAGAAGGACGCTCGAAAAGGACGCATAGGTATTCACAGGACAAGTGTGAACTAAGAACTGTCGCAGTTGTTACGCGTTTGTATTTGAGCAACGCGCTGCGAGTGTCCACAATGCGGAAGCCGACGCTGTTGTTGTTGCCCTGACATGGCTCATACCCACTCTGGGGGATTGGCCAAGGATTGATTATATGACTATATGACTTTTCGACGCTGTTTGATACTTCTTGTTCTTTTAAACTGCGGCACGAGGAATTACCCCTCTGCGTCTCCTGCCACGCGGTGGCGTCTGACGCCAGTAGTACCCGGTGTTCTTTTTTTTTCCTTCTACATCATGAGTGGTACAAGAGGAAGCCACATTTTCGTGCGCATCTCAAGCGCAGTTTTCAATTTGAAAGAAACTGTAAAAGCGTTGCGTGATAGAAAACACGCTCAAATTGTTCCGAGATCTGCGTACCGCGAGCGGCAAATGGTGCATATGAATAGCTCGCCGTTATATCGCTGGCACGAGAATGGCGTGTGGCTGTGTTGGCTAGCGCAGGAGGCTGCGGAACGAGGGGTCGCTGGTTCAAATCGCCGGTCAGGTGGTTTGGAAGGTTGTTCTACTGATTTATTTCTCTTTATGCCTTTTTTATATATACACATACATATAAATATCCGGGACATGACGGCGTCGACAGACGGCGACGGCGAAACTCAGTCGAGAGTGTCCATATAATTGCTATCGCAATAAAAGAAGAATCTCTAGAAAAGCCCCGTAAAACACCACAATAACGTCGTTTCGTGCCCTTGTTCGTTATTACAGTCAGTGACGTAGTTTAACAAGCCATCATGCGGCAAGGAGTGAGAGAGGTCTTCATTATCCATAATAAACGGCTTACAGCCGCCGGGGTTCTCCTCTGAGAGGAGTTGAACTCTTCAGCTGGTAGTCAGCGTTCGCGGTGTCTTGACTTCTTTCTTGTGTCTCTGATTACACGCCCTACCTTTCAGAATGAATACTTACCACTAACCCAGCTCTCTTATTCTAAGTATATTATGCAGTTACAAATTCCCGAACAGCTTTAATTCGTCATTCTCTATACTGCAGCACGCGGTGTGCACAGTAACTTGTTAGAATTTCTAGCGTAAACGATGCGCAATAATACTAAGCTCCTCAACGACGCACCGACAAAGGTTTACTGATGTGCAAGAAACAAGTTCGAAAAGTTGCAGTGATGCCGTATGCAAGGGGTCCAAAGCAGGCGGCCCGCGGGCCGCATGCGCCACGCAGACCTTTCGCCAGCGGCCCAGCCAGCACATCACTGCCTTCATCCCATATATATATATATATATATATATATATATATATATATATATATATATATATATATATATATTCATTTATTTGAGTGTTAATGCTCATGAGGAAGAGGGTGGGAGGCGGGGTGTTAACCATATTTCAGCTGACAGGCCACTGTCACGAATTTTTCTCCCGCAAGGGACGGGATAGCAAAAAATTACACCATCTCCCGCTAAAGGGAACCATGTGTAGATGTGAAGCAGCGGGCGCTAACGCTTACACTGGCGGCGGCGTTGACGCTGGCGCTCATCGCAGCGTTGCGCAGGAGAGAAAACTGGGGAGGCGCAAAGCAGGCAGTGATGGAGCAGTGTTTCCTACTGGAACATGCCAATCGCTGCTAATGGGGAATGAAAGACAGAAGACTCCAACTGGACACAGAGACCCGCACTCCGCTTTTAGTTAACGCGCACGCTGCGAATTTTTATTGTTCAACAACGCACAGGAGAAATCTCCCACCGGCACCACCTTGGAGGTCAAGATCCATTGCCATATATACGGGGTGGCCAGGGAACGGTTGTGCAGCGTGAGCACTCGGTTTTTTCAACCAAGAAACTCGCTAGCAGACGCTGCCTGCGTCGGCGTCGCGAGGCGAGAGAGGGGGGAGCGTAGGAGAGCAGAGAGAGGGGGGTGACACGCATGCGCAGTGGGAGTGTGAACGCCGTGGGAAGGGATGCGTAGAGAGAGAGGGGGGAGCGTAGGAGAGGAGAGAGAGGGGGATGCGCATGCGCAGTGGGAGTGTAGACGCCGCGGGCAGGGATGCCTAGAGGAGAAAGGGGGGAGTGTAAGAGGGGAGAGAGGAGGGGAGGCGCATGCGCAGTGAGGGTGTGGTTGCCGCGGGGAGGGATGCCTAGAGGAAAGAGAGGGGGGAGAGGAGGTTTTTTTATTATTTTTTAAAGGGTTTGCGCATGCGCAGTAAGGGTGGGCACGTGGCACACACCACCACCACCGGATTAAGCTTCGCCATAAGATGCTTCACATCTAAAAGGTTGGATGGAGGGAGAGCGGCGGTGTTGAACTCAGATCTCCGCTAACGATGTCATTTCACGCAAGGCATTCACGGAAATGATCGAAGGTGGTGTGTCTCCCTCATCAATGGTGCTACAAGCATCCCTAGGGACCAACATTAGCATATTAGGCTCATAATAGCAGCTCTAGCAATTGACAAGGGCGGTTAGCAAGCCATGAATAACTCTTTCGAAAAAGGAGCTATCTTTCTTGCGTAATGCATGCTGTGACGAACCCGTTATCTCACATTTACTAGGTGTCAATTGTTTATGTTTGTCATCGCCATGAGCAAAAACAGTATGCAATGCCGCATCCGCGTATCTGCATATTTATACCTGGTTTTAGATGCGAAGCATCTTATGCTCGGGGCTATGTCCATCCCGCGTCCCTCCCGCGTCCCGCGTCCCGCGTCCGGCGTCCCGCGTCCGGCGTCCCGCGCCCGGCCACTTTCATGACGTAGGGAAGCATCCATTATGCGAACGAGAACACAGCAGTAATATGAAGGCCGTCAACCACTACCACGGTCGTCAGAGTCATGGCCGAGAGCACAGAGACTTTGTTCAGACAGAGGCTGTTCGGCTTGCAGCTTACGAAAGGCAGGGCGGCCAAAAACGTTGATGACGGCGGTCTTGAAATCGGACCAAGTCGCAAAATCGGATGCGTGGTTGTTATACCACAAACTTGCTACTCCCGCAAGGTAGAACACCAAGTTGGTCAACTTGCCGTCGTCGTCCCATTTGTTGGGGACGCTCACGCGCTCGTAAAGTGCGAGCCAGTCCTCCACGTCGGTGACATCGGCGCCAGTGAAGATGGGTGGATCGCGGATGCGTGGGAAACCGGGACAAGGGGGGTGGCACGGGGGGGAGGCGTTTGCTGAGAAGCGTCTTGGGGCATGGTAGATTGCAGGGTACGAGATCGCAGCTCCACAGGCATCGAATGGGAGCACAGCACTCTCCATCAATTTGTTAAGGTGTTTATTTGCCGGCACTCAGTGATAATGCGTCAGCGACAGCCACGGCCAGGCACGGACTCTAAGCGCGAGCTGCTCTTTCTCTTCGAGGAGGGCGACCCACTAGAAGGCGCTGGAGAGGACGACCCACTGTAAAGTTCCAAAGCTTCGCTACATAACAATTGTGATAGTTCTTCACGCTCGTCCTGTGTATACTTGTGCGTTTGTTTCGTGCGTATATCTTGGCGTTTGAGAAGCGAGCGTTAAGTGTCGACCTGTGACAGTCCGCGCTAGTCCTCTGCATACGTCGGCAAAACTTGAAGAACTCACTGAGACTCACTCATGAAATATATTTTGCGCTCAGACTCAACAAAATTTTCCCGAGTCGGACTCACTCGGACACACACTCACCAAAATTTTCTTCAACCGGACTCACTCGGATTCAAACTGACCACAACATAACTCACCCGGACTCACTCAGACTCACGGCTCGATCTGAGTCTGAGTGAGTCCGAGTGATTCGACTCATGAGTCCGTTAGCCTAGAATTAGCTTTTCCGACCATGGTGTCAACATAGGTCAGCGAACTCACTCATGAGTCGACTCACTCGGACTCACTCAGATTCAACTGTGAGTCTGAGTGAATTCGGGTGAGTTATATTTTGGTGATTATGATTAGTCCGGTTGAAAAAAATTTGCGTCAGTGTGAGTCCGAGTGAGTTTGGCTCAGCAAAATTTTGGTGAGACTGAGTTCGAGGGAGCCCTCAGCACAAAATATATTTCGGCTGCGCATGTTTGCCGTTTCAATTCGAGACAGCTTAGTGAGCTCTCACTGCTTTTGTGAGTGTGAGTGGCGGGCGAACTTACTAGTGTGATGTAGAGGTTGAAAAGTAATTTACTTTTCTATCACTAGTAGCGTGACAAATATTGACAAATTATTTAAGCCATGGTCGGAGCCGACCTTCACCTTGCTCAGCCTCTCTCCCAGCGGTCATAGTTCACTTGAAGCCGCATTTCCTAGTGGTGTCAGCCAGTATGCCTGTAGCGCTACTGCCTTGATAGGAGGAACCGTTATTCTCACCAACTCTAGAACAGTACAGGCATAATTTTAGGTAGCGATGCGTAGCTGTCTTCAAGTTACTGATATCCGAAGCTCCGCACAACTAACATTGTATGACAATTGCCGGCGCAGTCTAGACGTTAGAAAATCTGGCTTTGCTGCTCTATATGTGCAGAAAACTGTTCATCAAGTGTATTGCCTGCTCACCTAGACAAATAATGCACATGTAGAAGTGCCAGTAAGGGTGATGACGGCAGCTGCCGACTTGGGGGTTTATAACTGGAAATGTTAATGGGTATGAATAAAATGTATCCCGCACGCAGAAAGGCTCGTACCGCTATAAACGAAAGACAAGTGTTGTATTGGCTTACGCGAGAACAGAAGGTTTTTCACGTAACTATATTACAAGAAATCGAAGAAGTTATAGTAGCAATCCATGGCTAAAATGATGTAACGCACTATAGAAAAGATGACAGACAATAAGGTTGAGAGCTGAGCTAGCTGGTGACTGATCATTAGAGGCCGGATTTTTAGGCACTAAAAAAGCGCGTTTTAGGCGCCAAAAACAGGCAGCTAAAACACAGTTTTAGGCCTCCAAAATAGTAAATATAGGCACAATAAATTTTTACATAAATTCAAATAATTTCAAACAAAGACGTGCGCGACCTGTATCGACGACAGGAAGCAGGAAAATGTTACTTTTTATGATAGCACAAATGCACTAACGGTTGAACATAGGGATGCATCAATAATATGTCGAGTTTTACGTCGCGAAACCACGACATGATTATGAGGGACGCCGTAGTGGAGGGCTCCGGAAATTTTGACCATCTGGTGTTCTTTAACGTGCACTGACATCGCACAGTACACGGGCCTCTAGCAATTCGCCTCCATCGAAATGCGACCGCTGGGGTCAGGATCGAACCCGGGACCGGCGGGTTAGCAGCCGAGTACCCTAACCACTGTTCCACCCAGGCGGACAATATAGCCATGCGTTTCCCGGTCTTTTCACACGGTCTTTTCTTTGACTGTCTAGCATGGTGAGCAAAGTGTACACCGTCGAATCAACACACTCCTGGGTCTGTTTGTTGGGGGGCGTGTCCTTCTTCTCGCGGAGACGCGCCCCAAGATGAAGGGGATGAAGTACAACAAGGAATGGTTCTGCTCTTACGCCGCTCCTTAAAGTAGACATTTGTGCTCTGACGTCGTTCACCACACCCTTCTTAATCAGTTCCTGGTTAAATGCTGGCTACAAATAGAAAACCAGACGAAAAATGTTGTTTTCCCTGGTTGTATTCAGCACTTGAAGCGAGACCTGATTGAGAGCCCAGAACGGGACATTGCGAGAATTATTCGAGGTGACACGTGCAGTTTGTGTAATCTGCTGTTGAGCGGATGAATGAAAGCTGAGAGAAATATTAAAACACAACAACGGAATGTGAGCGCGTTTTTATTTTATTTTTTTATTTGGAATCGCGCAGCGAGATGCTATACACTAATCGGCCTCCATTTCGCATGCGTTCGTTTTCTCGCCGTTACCGCGTCGTGCCGGCGCCAGCCCTGACAACGCTTGGCGTGTTTTTGGTGCGTCGCCTCTGACAGCAGCTGCAGCGGTGCGACGCGGCGTATAGAGGTAAGGATACATGATCCGTGCCAGCCTCTCCAAACGTACGCGCTCTGAGAGGTCCATCCCACAGAAACAGGCAATACACTACCGAGAACGCGGAAACGACAACATTGATGGCATATGTGCACGAGCAGGCTCGGGCACGTCATGCGCACGTGACCATGCATGCGCATAACTTGTTGATGCGTATGCGTCATGTGATCACCCGGCTCCGATACCGGCGAGGGAAGGGAAAGAATTAGGCTTGCGTTGGTTACACGGGGCGACTGGCAAAAGTTTCAAGCTTGCCTCTTCGCATCATAATTTCGTGGCTCGTAACGAACCACCTGGAAAATTTATCGCGGTACACTGCTCTTCATTGGACATGCAACAGCTTTAGTGTCTGACTACAATTTCTTAAGTGATCTGGTGAAGGGCCATTAAAGAACTAAATTACAAACTAAACAAAAGTCGCGTGCACATCATATTTTTCTTTCTTTTGATCCACACTCTCCTTTGCCCTGACGGCTCTTTACGGTTTTGCATTCATTCTCCACCTTCCCACGGCTACGCAGAGGGCCTCCTGTTCCCTTCCCACCGCCACATCCAGGTCTTCAGGGTTGTTCTTCAATTCCTTCAGGACACCGGACAACCGTCCGTAGAAGCCGCTCGGCGCATCCTCAGCCATGGACGCCACTCTCCCCTCCTCCTCCCATTCTTACTTCTCTCTCCCCATTCCCTGCAGACGCTGAGACGTTCTCCCACTTAGGGCTGCAGAAATAGCGTCTTTTCCTCTCCTCCTTCTCCTCGAACCGCTCGCTTCATGTCAGCGCTGTAGCGTATGGTGGCCGCCGCGTCCCATTTCACTGCTACTATCGGCTGTTTTTCGGAAGTTGTTTGAACTAGAGGACTTGGTTGAACGTTGTAGTTTGGAAAGGCCAATCTTGCTCTGTGACATGAATAGCGGTCTGAAACAGCACTCGAAAACAAAATTTGAGCTTAATTAGTGTTCATATAGGCGCCGATTTCGAAAATAGGCATTTATAGGTAGTTATCAACATTTAGGCACAAACGCCAAAAATAGGCATTTATAGGGATTATAAATACACTATAAAAGCCCTTCTTAACCTCTAATTCGTGCTCATATACCAAAATGGCAAGTTAGGAACGCAAGGAACATAATAGGCATTTGCCTAAAATCCGGTCTCTACTGATCATTATACCGTATGGTGAAGTAGCGCACTTTGGACGGGGACAAAGGGGACAGGATGTAGCGAGTGTCGTCTCTTTCTTGACCCCTTTGTCCCCGTCCAAAGTGCGCTACTTCATCATACGGTATAATGAAGGTGACTGAATGCTTTATAGGGTCCTATGCCTCGAAACTAGGTGTACAGGCGGGTACTAACCTCACAAGAAGGCGAATCAATTGCATCGTCTTCTAAATAAAATCCTATCTTGCCTATTTAATCTCGGCCTAATAAAAGTACAAGGTGGTTGGACACTACACTTGCATTTTTAAACACGGACATTGATACGCGCGCCGAGCATGAAACTTCCTTAAGGCGGCGGTCCCACTCCGGCGGCAACCACTCCGAATTTTAGGCAATGTTTGCTGATGCACTTTGTTTGCTGCGCTCATTGTATAGATGATGTTAATTGTGTTCGAAATCTTACTTGTTCCATTTTCCAATGACACCTTGAATTATTGGCTAGTTTGAAGCGTTGCCTGATACCAATGAAAATAGGGTGAGCAAGAAACGTTTTTGCTCTACGAGCCTGAGTTGTACTTCCAGTATGGCAATACTGTTCAACGTAACAGAATGCAATTCTCTCTGCCTTTAGATGAAAAGCTATTCAAGGTTTATATGAAGAGATATTGCCCATAAATTCAATAGAAATTCACGTGCCCTCCAATAAAAGTGCGCAAAATAATGAAAGTTTATAAGTGAATATGTTTTTTTTTTTCTTTGAATGTAGAAAAAGAATGTTTAGCTGCTCGGTAGGCTGAATTAAACTTGTTATCTACACCAAGTTGTTTCCTTTTGTGACGAAACGTTAATGAATTATTATTACTTCAATTCGGCAATTTATGGCTCTACTTGGTTACACATTACCGATGAAACCAGTGAAGATGAAACGCTGAAGTCCTGTACAGTCAAGCAGAAGGCCATTTTCAAGGATTCTAAGAAGAGAAGGATGTCTTATGTTAATGAGAGAGCATACAGGATAGCATTGAATTTAGCAAATCTTTCTGCTTACCAGGTCTCTAGAAAGTGGCTTTTTTTTTCTTTTACGCGCTAACTTACAACAAGTATCGCAGATTAGCAGAGCCGTATAGTTAATTGTAACTACCAGTACTCCCGAACTTTTCGAATCAGTGCTTGAAACAAAAGATTTTTTAAGAAACAATAAATCTCGCAAATATTTTTTTTGAGGGTGGAGCCATCAGTGAAAAGAAATATCAAGTTTTTTCATTTCACTTCCAACCTTCGTCAAACGTGGCACCCAAATCATTACTAAGCTTGCAGAACACGGATGGGTTATTTCTCCAGACTTCAGTGTTTGCCTCAGTAGCTAAGTCTAGTCGCCGCGCCTAACCTACACTAACTGGAAAAGGAGAAGGCCTTAGTTATGTGATCTTTCCACACGCACTACGCCAGCAGAAATGGCAATCGCATCAACCGGCAAACGAGTTCGGCCACTTTCCGCGGTACGTCGGAGTACCGCGCGTTCGTCGCGCGTCCGCAGAATCGGCGTTCGCAGACGCGTCTTTGTCTATGAACATCTCATTGCCGTCCAGTTTCTCGTATGTTGCGCATACCTGCGGGTCTGTGGGGTTCGAAATTGTGAAAGGAAAGACGGTGACATGCCGTGCAATTGCTGTCTACCGCGATGACGCGGCAGCTTCATCAGGGACACGGTGCATGTTCTCAAGTTGCAGAGGGTGGAAACACTCAGAAATACTTTGATACACGCTACGCCAACGGAAAACCTCTCGGTCACCGAGAATACTACGGTGTAAGCATGCAGAGCACCTTGCCGTCTACCTGCACTGACTAGCACTGGGAATGTGTACGCAAGCAGGCAGAGACATTACATACCAGCTGCAATGTTGTTTTAAGCAGCGAGATTCTGTCGAAGGCGCTGAACTTCATTCCGATCCTGGTCTACGTTCCAGGATATCCAGTGTACGGGACCCTGAAAAAGTTGAATAGCGCAAAATCCAGTGTACGGGACATCCAGTGTACGGGACTCTGGATAAGACGGCCGCTCTCTCTGCCGCTCATGAATGCGAAGATATCGGGAAGCAGTTCTACCGAGGAGGTCTAGTCGCTGATGCTCACAGCTACGTTGTCCTAGAGGAGCTCGCTATGCAGTCAGAACTGCTACCAATGATCAAATAACGCCGGGTCGTTACAAAACTGACAGTACAATTGCTGGCCAACGAAAAGTAATCTTACTTCGACGCCTATGAGAATGGCGACTTGAGCGCAAAAAGTGCTAAAAGACATCCTGCGGTGCAGACGAACGTTCTCCTGAAGCACTTTTGTGGCAATAAATGACTAACTTCTCGACACAGCGTGTAAATCAAAATAAACGAAAGCCACAACTCTCCAGAAGAAATATGTGTATTGCTCTTGATATAGCGCAAGCACAACACAAAACTGGAGGGCGTAAAGAAATGGTTCGCTCCTGTTATAGTCTTGCCGTCAGATTTCTGCATGCTCGTTCTTGCAAGGAAAAGCAACAATAGTTTCCACGCAGACGATCTCTTGAACAGTGCTCCGTATTTTTGCCGATCCGCCCCCCTCGTGTAACGTCCCGTCATTGTTGCAAGCATACTTATTTCCAACCATGCCTCCAATGTACAGTGAAGCCGTATATAGAGTTTATGGAAGTAGAAGTAAAAAGAAAGCGTTTTGCACTGTACAGGATGATTGCATGCCGGCTATCCAGCAGGTCAGGCTATTGTGGCAAGGAAAGCCGCAGCTAACTTAACATCCGAGAAATTTCTTCGGTGCACACTTTGGGATACAGGGGTCTGTAGAGGCGTTTCTGAAGTGCACAAAGAACTTGCCCCCCGCTTTCCCCTGTCTTTGAGGATCATATGACAATACCTGAAAACCTGCTTTCCCCACGCGATGAGGTGATGTGTGTTTGGCAGTGTAGCGGGACACCGGTTGAACTGTAGGATTATCAGCAAACAATTAGCGAGTCTCAGTTTTCAGACTACAGCAAAAAGTTCTGAAGCTTGGATAGTGCGTAAAAGTTACACAGTACGCGTACAATTAGCGGTACAGAACTACTAACCTCTACAATAGGTAAATTTAGCAAATCTGTTTATGCAGCCCTTCCTTTTGTAGATTATGTGATATGTCTATTTGTAGGCACCCTCTACAGACCAGAGGGCATGACGCAGCTGTCCTTTACCGTCTGAGTATCACCGGCATTTGCCGCCAGATGTATCCTAAGAAAATGGCACGTTCGCAGAACACATGGACGCTCTCAAGCGGCTCGCTCTTATGCACCTTTTACAGCGAAAGCTGTTATGAGATCAAACAAGGGTCGTTTTTGCGCCGTAGTTGTCCGCCGCCGCCGCCGCCGGCGTCCGTAACCAATACCGCACGAAATAATAAAAAACTAAATAAATAAAAAAACACCTTTGACAGATTGGGAATCAAACAGGGGTCCTCTGCGTGGCAGCCCAGCACTCTACCACTAAGCTACGCCACTGCTTGAAACTGCGGTGCAAACTGATCCTATGTAGGCTTCATGTCGGGTAAGAAATCGCGTTAACGTGTGTTGTAAAGCGTTTTAGAACAGTAAAGTAACAATCAGGCGTCACGCAATACGAATTGCGTAACGAGTGGGTCGTTCAATGCTCCAACCCATTACAAAATCGCATAATTCTTCATTGTCGTCAGCCACAGAACCAATAAAGTGCACATAATGCGCTACAAGTGCGTAGCGGGTACCGCGCTTTTCCGAAGAATGAAGAATATTGGCATAGTAGACGTTTCCCCACTACACAAAAATTATGATGATTTATGGCGTAGTGGGTACCATGTAAGTGCGCCTGTAGTTGTTGCCCCATGAGTGTTTAAAAAAGGCTCTAGAAAGGCCGCTCTTCCAGCTTTCGCTGTGAATGTGCTGCGCGTTCCGCGCAGGCCTGGCGGTTTTTCAATGAAGGCTCACCAGGTGCTGGCATAAAATCTCTGCTTTACCAACATGCATAGCACCCCCCAAACCCCACCCCCCTCCCGCCCTGTCTTCCAAATGTGATGCTGGGTCCGATTTGGCTGCTACTCGCTAGGCCGCGTGTTCCCACGCTTCTGTCGCATCAAGAAAATGACTGTTGGCGAAAACTGAAAAAAAAATTGAGTGCTAGCTTTCGCGATGGTGACCTCATGACGCTGACCCTATATGAGTGCTAGCACCGGTTAGCGGGTGTGAATTTCCTAAGCAAACATTTTGTACAACCGCTCCGTTTACTGCTATTCAGGCAGTAGCGCAAATAATCATATGGACGGTGAAATCGAAGCGGGAAAGAGCGCTGATTAACAATACAGGGTTTGTTGCATGTGATCTCCTATTCTGGGTGTCCCAGCTAATTCGCATGGATAATTAGGCAGGTAGTAAACTTTATTGAAGTCCTGAAGAAGTCATCCCCCCGCTTTTCATTGAGAGGACCGCGTATTCAGAGCAATACTTAAAAAAATGCGCTGTAGGCAAGTTGCACCTCCAGTATATTAGTGGTAGTTGTGTGTAGATACCACTTGTATTTTTTTCGTAGCTAAGCGTTAATTCATTAAGTTAAACGGCAAAATTCATTGAAGAACCTCAGAATCCAACGCTTATTTTGGTCTGAATTCTCTCTAGTAATTTTCCGGAAAAAAAGTAAAAGGGCGCGAAGACGCCAAATATGACAGCGACATGCGCTCGCGTGCCGCTACAGAGCGTTAAAGCGCTTCCTAGCGTTATTTGTTTTATACATGTCTGCGTTCGTTGATTATTTGATGGACGCGCATCAAAACACGCCGCTACCGCTACTACCGTCAAGCGTGAAGTTATGGTTGGTGTGGGGGGCGCCGTCACCATAACTGTTTCGCATAAAACGTAAATTTCCAACTATTTCACGGCAGGCGCGTAGCTATCAGCAGTCGGCTTTCCTGGTAATAGTCTCGCTCTCAAGTACACGCTCACATCAACGCAGCTTAGCTTGGGCCATTGCAGGAGGTAGCACGCTAGCACCACATCATGGCCAATGTCACCCTTACAACTGTTCCTACTCATGCACTTTTCGAACAATCATGTGTAATGAAAATGAAGTGCATCATAAAGAGCCCCGCAGTCACATCGTCAGCGCTAAGCAAGAGAAGCTCGTGCATGAAGTTGTTGTTGTTTATGCTGGCTAGGCCTGCGCTCCTGTGCTGTCTGGTCTAACAGTTTCGCTTGGCGAGGATGTGTCCCAGTTCATTATTATAATTGGTGGAGGTTGCTAGTTCTCCTAAAAATCCTTACAATTCTCAGTTTCTGTTTTTTTATATGTTCGCGTTTTGAGAATCACTGATAAGATTATAACGGGTTCGCTAACAATGCTATTTTCGTTTCTTTTAGAGGGCGCTGACGAATATGGGAAACGTAAGTAGAAACTGTGTTTTTGTCCTATTTAACTGCCTCCTATTTAACTGCAACAATTCACGGATCAAGCACACAAAAATGCCGTCTATGTGGTCCGGCAGTTGATACGAAGAGCGGTAGGCAACTTACATCTATGTGGCATCTGGCACATTTCGGAATATTTTTTTTTGTTTTTGCATGCGACTGAGCACATTGTGGTCTTTGCAAGAGGGCGCCATATAATTACAACGAAAGAATCGTATAGAGTGCAGCCTCAATAATATCAAGTAAAAAATGACACATTGCTTCGTCATATCGAAATTTCGTTAAATCAAAAGAAAGCTTTTAACTAGGGGTCTGCGAATAGTGAAATTTCATCTCGAATCGAATTCGAATCGAATAGTGCCGAATAGTGGCCAAAAACGTCGAATATGGAATCGAATATCGAATACCAAAGGTTTTGTTCAAAATTGAAAAAAAAAGAACAAAAAAACCGGCAGATCCCACGCATTGTGGGACTCGATGGAATGCGAAGCAGCCAGCAAGAAGCAAATATTGCTGTACATAATATGCATGTCATTATTTACATTTCAGCACCTGTCATTTGTGTTCATAATACAGTCACGTCACGCAATACAAATTTTGGTGCATATCAAGCTAACGAACTCGACGCAAGCGCACCATGAGCGTGGCATGTAAATGGCATTGTATATGACATGCGAGCCAAGATTTACATGTTACCTGTCACTTATGTTCGTTATACAGTCATGTCACTCAATGCCAAATTTGGTGTATATCAAGCTCACGAAACGGCCGCGAGCGCGCCATGGGCGAGGAATGGGAGTCATGTCCCACATGACAAGTCATGATTTCCATATTACCACTTGTCATTTATGTTCGTCATACAGTCATGTCACTCAATACCAAATTTGGTGTATATCAAGCTAACGAAACGGCCGCGAGCGCGCCATGAGCGTGGCATGCAATTCATGTCGCACATGACAAGTCATGATTTCCGTATTACCACTTGTTATTTATGTTCGTCATACAGTCATGTCACTCAATACCAAATTTGGTGTATATCAAGCTAACGAAACGGCCGCGAGCGCGCCATGAGCTTGGCATGTAAGTCATACTTTTCATGACAAGTTATTCATGATTTTCATGATATGATCAGCCATTTATGTTCGCCATATAGTCATGCTGTACCATACCAAATTTGGTATAAATCCCATTAACGATACGGCCAGGAGAGCATAAATTCGTAGGTGGCAAGATAGATAGATAGATAGATAGATAGATAGATAGATAGATAGATAGATAGATAGATAGATAGATAGATAGATAGATAGATAGATAGATAGATAGATTGTAATGGGTGGCTGGCTTTAAACCACGATGTCGTTGTGATATTCACATGTCCTGACGCCCGATGGCAATGTACGCTTGTACCACGCATTATTACTGCGATATTACACGTGGTATTGTGACGCCTATATAGAGGACGCGTGTGTCTGTAAAGCATGAAAGTTATTTTCACTGCATTTCCAAGCAGAGGAAGTTATTTTTGCTGTTTTTCCAAGCAGACGCGTGGCTGTGTGGTAGAACACCTGCTTGCTACGCAGACGGCGTGGGTTCGATCCTCACTCGGACTCGAAAAAATTTATTATTTATTTTATTTGCGTCGTGACATTTCCAAGCAGAAAAATTTGAAATTTGGTGTACATCAAGCTAACGAAACGGTGTATCGCAAGCTATCGAATTTGGTGTATATCAAGCCAACGAAACGGCCGCGAGCGTGGCATGCAAGTCAAGTCGCACATGACAAGTCATGATTTCCATATTTCCACTTGTCATTTATCTTCGTCATACAGTCATGTCACTCAATACCAAATTTTGTGTATATCAAGCTAACGAAATGGCCGCGTGCGCGCCAGGATCTTGGAATGTAAATCATACTTTTCATGACAAGTTACTCATGATTTTCATGATTTGACCAGCCATTTATGTTTGTCATACAGTCATGTAGTACCATACCAAATTTGGTATAAATCCCATTAACGATACGGCCAGGAGAGCATAAGGTCGTGAGCGGATAGATAGATAGATAGATAGATAGATAGATAGATAGATAGATAGATAGATAGATAGATAGATAGATAGATAGATAGATAGATAGATAGATAGATACGCTCAAAGTCGCCGAAGTTTGCTAACAAATGTGTCGCGTGCTGGCGTGCCGAGGCACCTACGACGACGAGGTCAGCGGAGGCAGGTGCAGGGCGAGCGCGTGGGCATCGAAATAAATCAGTTGGTTTTGGTAACTCGATGTAGCAGGATCCTTCTTCCTCTACCTCTCCGCTACAGTGGTGACACCGGACCATGGAACACAACGTTCCTCAAGGTTCCACCAAGTTGCTACCGAAAGCCGACTCAACCGAGTCCACGCTACCGTCGATGGGCCACTACGCAGTGCGGCTGCCTCAGTTCTGGCCTGAGCATCCAGACATTTGGTTTATGCAAGTAGAGGCCCGATTTCAGGTATCTCATGTTACCTCACAGCAAGCAAAGTACGGCCACTTACTTAGTGCTTTGCCCCACGATCTTGCGCTCGAGTTCTGCGACATCCTATTGGCACTACTAAGTCAGACGCCCTATGACAAGTTGAAGACGGCAATCCTTGAGCGCACGGCAATTTCATAGCGAAGGCGGTTGCAAATGCTCCTGTCACCAACCGAGCTCAGAGATCGCCGTCCATCACAGCTTCTCAGACAGATGCAAGCCCTCCTCGGCGTTAAGCCTCATCTTTTGACGACGTGCTAGTAAAGGAACTGTTCATTCAGCGTTTGCCACCCATGGTTCAGATGGTTTTGACAACAGCGCCAACAATATATACGAAATAGCGCCTTCTCAGGTACCCGTACCTGACACAAGTTCCGAGAACCGCACATCTACCACGCTTGCAGCGGCGTTGCCTGCCAGTCGGTCGTCAACCCCGAATACTTCCTCGTCAAGGCACGATGACATTACTGACCTTCGAGCCGACATTCAACGGCTCACAGATCTCATAGCGAGCAACCTCAACACAACGGCTGACGACGCTTCAGTGAGACACTTTAGACATGAACAAGGCTTCAGCCGATCTCGACCTAATTCGCCAGCGCGTTTCCGCCGTCCGTCTCCAGCGAGACATTCTTCGGAGTCCCCGCCGCCCTGCTGGTACCACCGACGTTTTAGAGAATCTGCGCGTCGTTGCACACGACCATGTGCCTGGACGGGAGACGGCATCGGGAACCACTAACGGCGACGAGTGACTCCCGCCTGTCTCCCAGTCGCCTGTTTTTTGTTCAAGACTCCATCTGCGGACTTCGGTTTCTGGTAGACACAGGAGCAGAGGTGAGCGTACTACCCGCTCGTAGCATAGACGGAAACTGTGGGCCAATCATGCAATTACAAGCTGTGAACGGCAGCAAAATAGACGTATACTTCCGCAGGTCCGTCACGCTTAAATTGGATATAGAAGAACATTCAGATGGATTTTTCTAGTTTCTTCTGTCAGTCATGCACTACTCGGTGCCGATTTTCTTGCGCACTACGGCCTCCTAGTCGACATGACAAAGAAACAGATACTAGATTCCACTACTGGATCAAAAGTGTCTGGCGAGGTTTCCTCCATCGAGTCATTTGCCTTCACGATACGGCACGTTGTCCCAGAGCCCTACGCCGCACTACTTGATGAGTTTCCATCCCTTACCATTGCACCTGACTGGACTAAACCTGTATGTCATAACGTCGAACATCACATCATCACTCGAGGCCCACCATGTCATGCATCACCTCGTCGCCTGGCACCAGAGAAATTAACCATAGCCAAAAACGAATTCGAACATATGCTGGAGATTGGTATCGCTCGTCCTTCATGCAGTGTATGGTCGTCCGCTCTACATATGGTACCCAAGAAAAGCGGTGATTGGCGTCCATGTGGAGACTATCGTGCTCTGAACGCAGCCACAATTCCTGATAGATACCCCCTGCCGAACATTCAGGATTTTACGGCCAGTCTTCACGGCGCGAAAATATTTTCCAAGATTGATCTGGCAAAGGCATATCATCAGATTCCCATGGCTCCAGAAGATATTCCCAAAACCGCCATCACAACTCCCTTTGGATTGTTTGAATTTCTGCGAATGCCATTTGGCCTCAAGAATGCTGCGCAGACATTCCAACGATTTATTGACGTAGTCGTCCGTGGGTTACCATTTGTGTTCGCTTACATTGATGACATCCTGGTAGCTAGCTCGTCAAAAGAAATTCATCACGAACACCTCCGTTTTCTTTTTAATCGACTTCAGGAGCATGGCCTTGTGATTAATTCGGAGAAGTGCCAATTCGGTGCGACATCCCTGGAGTTTCTTGGACATATTGTAAACGGTCATGGCATCGAGCCCCTTCCGGCCAAGGTTCAAGCTATTGTAAATTACCCTCGACCAAACTCAATCCGACAGCTCCGACGTTTTCTCGGTATGGTAAATTTCTACAGGCGTTTCATCCCTTCTTGTGCCACAACGCTTAAACCACTCGAAGACCTGCTGGTTCCCGCGAAATCAGCCGCATCAACACCAGCCTGGACAGACGCCGCAGAACAAGCTTTTTCTGACATAAAGGACAAACTGGCTGAAGTAACACTTTTAACACATCCGAAGCACGATGCCCCCACCAGTCTTATGGTGGATGCTTCTGGTGTCGCAGTTGAAGGAGTTCTTCAGCAGTTCATTAATGGCTATTGGAAACCCCTCGGATTTTTCTCGAAGAAGCTGTGGGGACCCGATACGTGCTACAGTGTTTTTGGCCGCGAACTTCTTGCACGTTACCTCGCCGTGAAGCGCTTTCGCTATTTTCTCGAAGGACGTCGTTTCACCTTGTTCACCGACCATAAGCCACTGACTTTTGCGCTGAACTCTGGAGGAACGAACTACTCGCCTAGAAAGACCAGGCAGTTGGCTTACCTTGCTGAGTTTACAATTCAGGTTGAGCACGTCAAGGTCGCGATGAATATTCCGGCCGATGCACTAAGTCGAGTCGAAGGAATAAAACATGCACAGGTGACAGACGAACAGCTGGCATCAGCACAGTTGGAGGATGAAGAACTTCAGAGCATACGTACATCGACCAGTTTGCAGTTCGAAAATTTCTCTCTACCAGGCACTACCCTAACCTTAGCGTGCGACATGTCAACTGGCTCGCCAAGGCCTTTTGTACCGCTCACACTAAGGGGAAGAATCTTCGAACATTTTCATTCTTTTTCCCATCCTGGTAATAAAGCAACGCAGAAACTCGTCAGTGAACGTTACGTGTGGCCTGGAATGAACACTGATTTGAGAAATTGGGCTCGAGCTTGTCTGTCTTGTCAGCGATGCAAAATACAACGACATACCAAAAGTCCTTTGCAAAAATTCCTACTTCCCGGCGACCGTTTCCTCAAGGTACACATAGACATCGTCGGACCTCTTCCTCCTTCTAAAGGATATCGTTACCTCCTTACAATCATCGACAGGTTCACCAGGTGGCCAGAAGCAGCACCAATCAGCGATATTACAGCCGAAACCATCGCCAGCGCTTTCGTTAACATCTGGGTATCGCGATTTGGTGCTACAGAAGAAGTGGTTACCGACCGAGGCAGACAATTTGAATCTGCATTCTTCCACCACCTCTCACGCCTTTTGGGAATGCACCATCAGCGTATCACAGCGTATCATCATCAAGCAAATGGCCTGGTTGAGCGCTTTCACAGGCAGTTGAAAGCAGCGCTGATGGCTCATGGTGATACTGAACACTGGATTGAAGCTTTGCCTCTGGTACTTCTTGGTATACGAAGTACATTTAAAGATCTTCAATGCGCTGCAGCGCAGTTAGTCTACGGCACTTCACTACGGTCGCCTGCTGAGTTCATCTGCCGACAGCCTTCTCAAGAAAACAAGCTGGATACCCCATCTTATCTGAAACGCTTGCAAGGTGTTTTCAAGGCGATTCGTCCAGTGGCGCCGCGGCATAAGTCGACACACAAGCCGTTCATCTTCAAAGATTTACAAACCGCCACTCATGTTTTTCTTCGAACAGACGCAGTTCGCAAATCGCTGCAACCACCGTACATTGCACCGCACTTGGTGATCGAGCGACAAGGCAAGCATTTCACAATTCGTGTGGGCGTCAGAGAAGAGAAAGTGTCCATCGACAGGCTCAAGCCCGCTTATGTACAGAGCTCTGGTAATGATACCATCTTTCCTGTTTCTTCTCTTCACCCTTCAACCTTCACGAAGCCATCAACATCAAAGAAAAAGCATGTACATTGGTTTGACCAAGACTCCGTCTATGCGGTGGGGGGGGGGGGGGGGGGGGTGCCTGTCGCGTGCTGGCGTGCCGAGGCACCGACGACGACGAGGTCAGCGGAGGCAGGTGCAGGGTGAGCGCGTGGGCATCGAAATAAATCAGTTGGTTTTGGTAACTCGATGTAGCAGCATCCTTCTTCCTCTACCTCTCCGCTACAAATGCTTCGCATTTAAAAGGCAAGAGCCGTGTACTGGCGTCTGTGGAGATAGTGACGTCTCTCAAAAGCGCGACCATGCCATTTTGAGGAAAGTTCGTAGTGTCTGCCCGAGCGACGCAGTCCTCCCACCGGCACTCCTTCATGCTCCTAGGCCCCATAGAACCGGCCGGCATGTTTCATCTCTCTTTGAGCCTCGCCCATATGGAGCCACCGCGAGCTTTCTTTCGCACACAGAACGTACGACGCGTGATGTAATCAATTTCGACTTCATCGGCAACTTCACGGTAACTGCAAAAATGGGCCTCTAGTGTCCATGTAACTGATATCGCAATGAAACGCCATATCGGGCGCTCAGGCATGGCACGCCCATCACAAAATTCGAAACTACGCTGCATAGAGAAGGTAGAACTGGGCGCGCCCCAGGGTCACTGCATTCCACCAATCAGCCGCATGCTCTTCCACTCCCCCGCCCCCAATGCACCGAGAGTAATGATCGAGCTGCACTCCAATTACCGAAGCCACTCCCGTTGCGGTGGCCGCTCTCCGTGGCGTGGACCGCGATTAACCCCCGTATTCACAAAGAAGCCTTGACTCGAATTCCGTCCTTCACTTGACCGAGTTGAGCACAGCGTCGCTGCTCGACTGAAAATGACGCCGCGCTTCTCAAGAATCGCTGCAGATTATCGCTGATATGCAGTGACTTGCTTTGCCTCGAGTCGCCGTTCCCATCGACTTTGTCAAGTGGAGGTGGAGTGATGAGTGAAGGAACGTTCTAGAGTACGGGGGGTAAGAAAGGGTTTCCAAAAAGCCGCGCGCAAGTGTACCAATAGACCACTTGGCCCCGAAGTAGCTTCAATTTATCGCCTCCGTCCTAATCTGCGGTCGCACTGAAGCTTCGTTTCGTTGACAAAAATGAAGGCAGCCTCGCACCAGGGCTGCCAAGCCTGAACGAAGAAAGTTGGCCAGCTCCGCTGGCCAACTTTCTTCATTTCCCTTCGGTTTACTTTTTCTTTCCTCTTGTCTTTGTCTTTTTATCCTTTTCGGTTTTTTTCTATCTTTTTTCTCTCTTTATTTCATTTTGTTTCTTCATCTCTCTCTATCTATATCTTTCTCTCTACCTCTTTCTATTTTTCTCTCTATTATCCCCTTTCTCTATCTTTCTATTTAGTGCTCGCTTCATCTTTTTTTTTCGATTTTTATACCTGATTTGTCTGCGTTACGCCAAGCGCGCTAGTAATTTTTTTTTCGCTGGTAATTATAAGCATCAAGGCGCTCGAAGAACAAGTGAACGAGCACTTCGCCTTCGCCCGAGCGCGCGCTTAATATGCTACACACGGATCGTTACGCCAAGCGACGACGACAGCATACTACAGCACACGACAGCGCACAGTAGCCCGGCCCCCTAAACTGCTGTTCACTTAATAACCGATGAGCACGCTTCTTTCTGAATACATGGTTTGTATGGTCATACAATCGTGAAAGTGGAAATACTTCGTTATCTCACTAATATCGTTATAATGGCGTTTGTTATGTTGAGGTTTAACTGATGCTAATGTGTCTGTAGTGCATCCGCTTGTGCATGTTCATATTCAAAAGACTGTACCAAAATTGCAATCAAATAAGATAGAAAGAAGAAAAAAAAGGTATAAAAATGTATATATTCAAACACCGCCAGACATTGCAGGTTTGGGAGAGCATTCCACATTCAAATATTCCATGAAAAATAGTAGAACTTACAAATACTTGTCCCGTCCGAGATACGTACCCTAACTTTTGTATCCGTGTCTTATGCGCTACCGATTCGAAGCTATGAACCTATGAAGTTCTCAATAATATTGTGTTCGACAAAGCAAACGAGCCCTTAAATTTACACTTATTTCCTTCATTCATAGCGAGGGTCTCGTTCTGGCAGACTTGATGGCTTGAGGTGGCATGCGAGGGATTATTGGTCAGCTGCCAGCTCATAATAAGGTCACGTGCTACGTGACGCCAACAGGCAAAAAAAGTGTTCCACACTCACCGTAATGGCAACAGGAGGCGCTGACTGACGCTCCTACGTTTAAATGCACATATATACCCTGTCAAGTGGACGGAGGAATGAACGCCACCGTAGCACAGTGGTAGAGCGTCGGTCACGTTATTCGAAGGTCGCAGGTTCGGTCCCTTCCGGTGGCAAGTTATCTTTTCGTCCACTTTTATTTGTTCACATTTAGATTACAATTCCTTCTAATTACATCCCCTATACCTTCCTTGGCATCATTATCTGTTAGTTCTCATTAATCTTGTGTTTATCCGACTTGTGATGTAGTGTATACCTTGAGGAAAGAAGATTTTCATTGATAATTGTGGTGCACGAATTAGTACTTATTTACATTATGCAAATCACTTAGGCCGCCTTTCTGTCTTCTCAGATAAAAAGCCGTTAGTGCCGTTAGCCAACAGCGCTTGTGACGGCAAATACGAACATTTGAATTCCGTAAAATACAAGAAATTGTCGTTCTGTGTATTATTCAAAGTTGTCAATAATGAGTCTGGTGCACAGATACTGTGTGACGCAGACGTATTCTAGTTATAGTCTGGCATAGTAAGTGATCAGCTTGTTATTTGTAGCGGCAGTTTCATCTTTCGCCGTAGAAGACAGGGTGCTTAAACACGGATAGAAAAGAGCGGTCAAGACAGTACAAATGATGGCGTTTGTGGTGTCTGTATTTATCCATTGTATCAGTGTGGGAACGTCCTGTGTTTTAGAATGAGTATTTATGAACTAGCTCAGCTCTTTGTTATTCTCAGCTTCTCTGTTTCGGTCGCTGATCGAATAGTTTGCGGAAAGCGGGATCAATTATGTTGTCAATGTGAATGTTCCAAGCGAAGTCCTTGGTGAAGATTATGCAAAAGTAATAAAAACCCTGCCCTTGATTTAGTGGCGAACACAGTCAGAAGTGTTCTACGTAGTCTTGCTTCCAATTTATTTTTACTATATGAAATGATTCTCATTATTATTTCGCAATCCTAAATTTACTCTAAATTGCTTCCAGCACACGTATTAAGGCACCTTACCTCTTATCGGCCTAACCTGATTCTACAACCATTCTACATCTTACCTCTACAACACCCTGCAATGCAATGGTCTTTCCGATTCCGCAATAATTTCAAGTGATTTAGAGAGAAGTATTATTGTGGCAGAAATGAAGGAAAAATTCAGAAAACCTAATTACATGACAAATCACGCCGTGAGTTAGGAGCGGCATATACTGCATTCCTATTATGTTTAAAGTAGCTTGATGTGCAACGCTGCTTGCCAAACCTTCAAGCCATAGATCAAAATTTCTAATTTGTCGGAGTTAGTGCCGACTCGCCACACATGGCTTAATGCATTAAGTCTTACGTTTTTGTGAGCCAGAGCACCACTGCATTTTTCAGCTGCTGTGTTTCACTACCTGGTCGTTGGTGATGACGGTGTTGATAATCCGGTGCCACAGGATTGTACGACCCAATATAGTCAACATGTTGAGAAAAAAAAACAATTTAAAGTCTACGGTGACGACTGCAAGAAGTAGAAACAACAGTGAAGAGAGCGAAAAGCCGACCACTGCTTGAACTTTTGAGAGATGAATGCACAGAGAAAAAAATGAAATCCAGCACCAACCTCATTTAGATTTTAGTAGTGACAATTATAGTTAATATTGCATGCTATAGTAAAAATAGAAATAAATATTTAGCGACCACAAGGAATCGGCGTGTGTCAATTCATTTCTGTATTTTCTGGGTTCAACGTCCACTAAACTGTATATCCTTGAAGAGAACCTTACTCGACAATTGTCCTCAGCTTAGCGCATCACAACCAACACTATAAAGAAAAAAATAATTGTCAACACGTGTATCAGGGACAACGTTTGATAAAGCATGTTTGGAGTATACTGACTTTAAGGCAATGACGCTAGAAGGCAGCGTCGCTGAAATTCTGGTCTTGTCGTCGGCGGTGGTATTATTCAATGAAAAGGGACAATCAATGGTTATAATAAAATCGGTGTCGGACCACGAATTGATACTGAATTCACAACGAAATATTATGTCACAGAGTCACGCCTGCCTTTATTTCTTTTATGGTATTCGTCATAACACAGAGAATAAATGATCCATCTTTATTTCATAGCATTATGGCTAGAGTCAGCGGAATGAACACACGAAGGCAGGAAGGGGTGACACAAAAGCAACGTTCGTTTACCACAAACAAATATAAATAAACACACACATCTACAGAAATCGTCTCAACAACAAAATAATTCCTACCACTACCATGTCCTACATGCGTCCCTGATCACATGACGTCCGTTAACGTCTGTACGAAGAACGGGATGTAGATTGTCGGCCGCTTACAATGCTGATCGGCCGTTGTGACACCGGACCGACGCTGCGTCCGTCTGTTCTGGCGTCTCCGCTGATGTCACAGGGCGCTCGGCAGACGAGGCGAGGTGCTGTGGCGTCACTCACTTCTCGCAGAATGAGATGCCGGCCTGCTGGCACTCCTCGTACGCCCAGTACACTCTGGCCTGTGAGCAAGTGGCGGGACAAACGGGCGGCTAGACGGACGGCCTGGCTTGTTCAAGGTCGGCGGCGAACACGCTGTCCTGTTGCGGCAGTTCGAGGCACTGCCAACCAGCTGGACGTCCGGAGCAAATAGACGGCAGCTCGACCAGGCTGGAGCTCAGGCGGGCTCTCCAAGCTCTACAGTTCTGGGGCAGGATCCAGACTGCCCCATCTTAGGCCGTCTTCTCCGAGCTCCATCGTCCTAACCCTAACGTTCTCCCATGCACGCGCCAGCCATCTAAGATGGCGTCCCGGCGCACATCTCTCGCTTCTTTTAGATGCGAAGCATCTTATGCTCGGGGCTCTGTCCGTCCCTCCCGCGTCCCGCGTACCCCGTCCCGCCTCCTGCGTCCCGCGTCCGGCCACTTTCATGAAGTAGGGAAGCACCCATTATGCGAACCAGAACACTGTAGTAATATGAAGGCCGTCAACCACTACTACAGTCATCAGAGTCATGGCCGAGAGCACAGAGAGGCTGCTTAGCAATGGCTAGGCAGGTGGTGTCGGTCGCCCAGTTTGACCGCATTCCTTGATCTTGCTTGCATGTGTTTTGAGGGGGGCTTAGTCCGTCCCTCCTTCCCGCGTCCCACACCACCACAGCGCATGCGCGTCCCCTCCCCCCTCTCTCTCCTACGCTCACCCCCCTTTCTCTCCTCTAGGAATCCTCTACTCTACGGAGCGGCCCCCGCGTCCCACACCCCTCACAGCGCATGCGCGTACCCTCCCCCTATCCTCTCCTACACTCACCCCCATTCTCTACTCTAGAGAAAACGTCGAACGTTACCTAGAGAATGCAATGACACAGTACACACAGACATTCAGCCACACGCCCTTCGTGCTTGCGGGTGACTTCAACGTTGATATAACCACAAACGACTGGCTCGTCCATCACATGATAGACGTGTACTCGTTGCGACGTATTTCCGACGACAACCATAAGGGGAACGTGCATAGACCTCATCTTCGCGAACTTCACAATGAAAACTCTTCAAAAGCAACCCCTGACGCTACACTTCACCGATCACAAGGCCGTCGTCTTCAAAGCGCCCCGTGCACCGACGCAAGGAATCGCACACGTTCCCTATATAAACACGCAACCACCACATTCTCCGTCTTCTCTTATACATTCTCATTCATCCTTTCAATAAAATTCCCGCTAAAGCTATCCGTCTCTCCACTGCTTCGCATCCACACATGCTTCCCTTTAGCGGGAGATGGCGATTTTTTTGTTTTTTCTGTTCGATTTTCTTTGTTCGCACTTCATTCATTATTTTTCTAGCCTTCCTCTTCTTTTCCCGTGTCTGTTACCATCACAGACAATGGCATTCATTATGAGCATACATATTGCATTTAAAACAGCATGACGTGTTTTTTGGTATACAGGCCCACCGCTTCTTGGAAGGTCTTCAAAAAAAATAATAAAGTGACCCCATACATGAGTCATATCGGGCGACTCACGTTCACATAAGTAATAATGGGCGGCAGAAGCGTAGAATCGCGCCACTGAATTTGTTGTTTAAACCTGCCCACCGATTACATAGGGTTGAGTTATACTGCATCGTCATCATCAGCCACAGCATCAACGGATGTACATCAAGGTAAGTGCGCATACTTCCCTAAGGGCGAGCATTGCGTACATCACCAACATCATCGTCACCCTGACTGCGCCCACTGCAGGGCAAGGGCATCTCTCATGTTGCGCCAATAAACCCGGTCTTGTGCTTGATGCGGCCTCGGTATCACCGATAGGTGTCACCTTGAGGGACAAGAAGATAACACAGTGGGTCAGGGAAGAAACGAGCGTTAAGGACATTTAGAGAAAATCAGGAAGAAATAGGAATGGGCAGGGCACATAGTGCATAGGCAAGGTCATCAAGAGAAACAGATTAGATTAGAAGAGGAGACGAACGCTTGAGGGCAGACAGAAAGTTTGGCGGGAAAATGAGATTAGGAAGGTACGTTAGATGAAACAGTGCAATAGACCTTTTCCACACACGCGAGCGCCACCAACGGGCGCGCAAGCGTTCATGGGAAAAGTGTGTACCCCGCAGCAGCTGCGGCGACGAGCGCGCGGGCTTCACGTTTTAGCTTTCCGCCTGCACAGTGCCAGAACGACTCAGACCAAGTTCCTTCGACAACATGTTACTGCGGCCTAACATATTACTGCGTAATTCAGTCAAGGACTTCTGTGTTTAGGTACGACGAGCTCTCTACGATTTACATTTGTCTAGCATTCCCGTTTGCCACTGTTCGATCAGCTCAGTTACAGTGTACTAGAACAGGGGAGTGCCCGGAACGAACTTCAAGAATTGAAGCCCTAACAGGGTCAATCCGCTAGCGGCGCTGAGATCGGTAGTCTGCAATGTGTCGTCATTTTAAGAGCTGCGCACGGCTCCACCAAAGTGGTGCAGAGGTAGAATGCCCGCTTCCCACTCGAAAGGCCCAGGTTCGAATCGTTTTTCCTTCTTTCTTAAAACTGGCTTCAATTCGTACGTATTGCCACAGAGAGTCACTGAAATATCAAGTAAAATACAAGATATTTGACGGTGAGCGCAGTTATTTGCAGCGCCGCCGCACGGCATTGAACATATACGTAAAGTACGGCCTTCGGGATTTCTCGTATTCGGAAAGATCTCGGAGCCATATTTTACGTCTTTGTTGAATGCCGTGCGGCGGCGCTGCAAATAATTACGCTCACTGTGAAATTTATTGTATTTTACTTCTCATTTCAAGTTACTTTTGTGGCAATGCGTACGAATTGAAGCGAGATTTAAGAAACAAGAAAAAAGCAATACAGCTGTAAAATGTTACACTAAAGAATAAAAAACTCAACATCTACGGCTGCGATTCGAACCCGGGCTTTTCGAGTGGGAAGCGGGCATTGTACCTCTGCACCGCTTCAGTGGAGCCGCGCGCAACTATTAAAACGATGACACATTGCAGACTACCGATCGCAGCGCCGCAAGCGGATTGACCCTCTTACGGCTTCGCTTTCTGTACATTGGTGCTGCGGCCGTTCCGAGCACTCCCCTGTTCTAGTACACTCTAGCTCAGTAGTTCCGAGGTGTGGTTGCGTTTTTTAGGTGCCAGTATGCCCTACGGCATCAAGAAAACAAAAAGGTGGAACTCGGTTTCTTTGACGAATTCCACGAAAGGCCAGTGTAATTCGCGGATTCATTTGGAATGAACGTCCACCACGAGCGCAAGGTGAGGTTCTGATATTTAAAGATTACGTCACGGTGGGCACTTAGTAAAATAAGATACATTGATTAGACAGCGTGTGCTATATCGCTCGCACCGCAGGTAACAAAAGATAAGCCTTTGTAACCATTTGTTGACACTAACAGAAGGTCTAGATTTTACGAACGCCGGTTGTGTTTTCACGTGTTCGCTCACATGTGACCGCACAAAACAAAGCTCTACTTTGCCTGACTTTCTATTACATTGCACTCTATCGCTGTGGCTTCCCTTCAGCGCCGCTGCCCTTTGGTCTTCGAGGCGATATATCATGCATATTGTTTTTTAACGTCAGGTTAATTTTTTTCGAACACCATGACCAGCTTTAGAGGTCCCTCCATACAGGCTTCGCTTAAAAACTGAGTGCCATATGTCATAGCGGGCACAATCAATTTTAAATAGGAGCACCAAGGTGTCCATGCAGCCGCTTATAAATGCGTGCCTTCAGGTCAAATGGGTGCATATAGGTTGCTTAAAATGTGAGAGATGACCACCAGGTTTAAATATTTTGTTGTTGCTTTAGCAATTATAACCGTAGTCAATAACAGTAACGCAAACGATTGCGCTGATAAGAGCCGCTGCCAGCCCTGTCCTCCCAGCTCAGTGAACGTGATGCTAACGGCAAATACGTTACCTTTTAGGAGTTTGCTCGGCAAGCTTCTTATGCTCGCGCCTCGTCCGGCGGCGACGACGGCGTGTACACTTCTCCGGTGATTCCAACAATGCTCATTAGATGGCGCCCCGCCGCTCAAGGCAACGCACACCACTCTCGGCACGCGCGCTTCCTTTCTGTTCGCCGGGAGGTCACGCTCTGAACACTCTTCGTTACCGCTCGGCCGCATAAACACCGCAGCAGCCAAGGCAGCAACAGCTCGGGCTCGCCGCCAAGACTCTGCGGTGACAGCCCGGGAGGCTGAAGCGAAAAGGGCTCGCCATCAATCAAACCCGGAGCTGCGGGTTTGCTTGACGTTGTCACGTCTATATATGATGGTAGGAGATGTGTACGGAGGACTCGCGGGTTACCCGATTATCTTCGAGCTAGCTCCTCTAATATCATTCACTTTGTGGATATGGTGGTAATCTTTTCCGATGAAAATCTCGAAAATCAGAGATGTCATTTTAAATCAACTATCTCAGAAATTCAATGTGTTGGTGTTCCTATTTGAAAATGATACTTCAATCTTCAACCACCTGCGCTCGTCTACGTCTAGCTACACAAAGCTATTCGCATTTTAGCACTACCCGCCAACGGGTAGCTGAATTATTTGAGAACCCAGTTAGGAGCAACATAATAGCAATGATCATTCTGGAATAATTCTGTTGTCACACTGAGATTTTTCAAAGACACTAAAAATGTCATTATCAGGTAGCATTTCGGCTTTCGTAGTTGTCGGTGAAAGTAACATAAGAAGTAGAAAACGCATATAGTGAATATTTTATTTATTAAACTCTGTGTCTTTTGAAAGAAAGAACCAAAACACTTTCTGGGGCCATATGTTATTTAAATTTGTCTTTTAGAGATGCATTGGTGCCCTTTCGGCGTGTAGTGCTGTCACATGTACAATTTTAAATGTTTTACGAAATTGAGCAAAATAATTCACCAAATGGTTATACTATGCTTCACCGTTTGCCGTCCTCCTGACCTTCACTTCCTTTGCTCACCTATTCATACACTATACTATACCTCGCTATTCTATGTCTTACCCTCTTTTCTCCTCCTCCCCATTTTCCTTACCCTCTTCTTTTTGCCACCCCTTAGCTGTACTACAGTATGCATGGCTACGGTATGTTTTCTTTCTTGCGTTCTTTCTTTGTGTGTCTCTCTCTCTGCTTATTTTATTTCGTTAATTCTCGCACTTTCGTTCGTTTTTTTTTCTTTTTTGTCTTGCCCTACTTTTTTTGCTATAACTTTTTGTATGTGCCTTTCTCTTTCTCAACTTGTTTATGCTCGGATAAAACTCAATAAAAAAAGCATGTTTTCCTCCTCCAAGGACCCCCCCCCCCTCCGGCCAATGGAGTCGCGGTTTCTTTGTGTCACGCTTTCCGACATGCTTTGACCCGCTGCTTTCTAATTTCTCTTGTGAGTGCGGCGCGAAGGCGGTCTGCTGCAGGGTCACCATGACACAGTGACGCCATTGGCTTCAGGGCGGTGCTTTGACGGCGAAAAGCCGCTTTTTTCTTGAGTTGTATCGGAGAATACTTCTTTCTATGTCTTTCTACATTGTTGTCTTTCTTCCACTTCTCTTTATTTCCCTCTTTCTTATCTGAGAACTCGATTTTTTACCCATCAAGGTTATTAGATCCCATGCTGGAGAAATCGGCACACATATTGTGGGAGTGAAAAAGAAGATGAAGAAGAAGAATGTGCGTGCCGGTTCATGATGATAATTTCTGTTAGCACCACCCGGCGCAGCTAAAAGCACAAAAAGGTCCACTGCTAAAACCTGTACAAGCTGTGGATCATGACATAACCCTTTACGGCCTGACCCGCACAAACGTGCGGGTCAATAAAGACTCGCCGAACGGCACCTGCTTCAGTTTTGGTTTCATAGCACTGTGCCGCTGAAGTCAATGTTTGCGGGAATATATCTGTTTCAGTAGTTCAATAATTTCGACGCCAGAAGGCGAGCAATCTTCCACAAAAATGGCGTCTGAGCACGTGCGCCACGGCGGCTCCCTCAGACGTGTAAGTGAACACACCTTCTTGTTATACATTCTTTTCGGGCATGTATACATAGGAAAGGAATATTAAGACTTATGAGAACATGCGTCGCTAAAAAAAATTTACCCGTTCTTACCACACATGCTGTGTACTCACGCGTGAAAAAGTTACCCGCACGTTTGTGCCGTCTGGGCTTTTGTCCTCGTCAAATGCACGGCAGAGCGTCGCAGGTAGGCTCGTTCGCGCGCTGTTGCGCCTGCGCATTCTATTCTTTTATTACGAATAGCTTTCTTGGCATCTTATTGGCACTGCTTTGGTTGGTGTTTCCTGATGTTTTCTTATATGTGAAGTTAGCGACGCGAAGTGATGTTGCGTGAATTGTGATCACCATTTTCGCAGAAAATATTACATTTGTGAATCTGTTGTGACAACATGTGTTATAATTAAAATAATTAGATTTTACATTGCCTATCATATAGATTTTAAGTATCGCCAGTGAAATTGTAAGGATAATAAATAACATTGAGGGTTAAAATTGTTAAAATTAGCTCACTTGGAGAACCAGCATTTGTGGGGGTTGAACGTCTTTTTCACGTGGACAGATTTTCAAACCAGTGAATGAAGACATAGAAAAGATATTGAGGCTCCTTATGGCATGCGTCAGAATTGGGTAGGGACCGCGTTGACGAATTGACAGACATTCAAATTGATGGTTCCAGCCAACTTAGTGATGAAAACTGGAGTGAGAAATGAGAGTTGTTTAGCAGTCGCCTCCGTAATAACTGGGTGACGTGACCACTCACCATAACCTGTCAGTTTTAGTAAAAATTATGTCTTTTGGGCGAAGACAGATTCAGCTGCAAAGCCTCACCTGCCTGGAAGTGGTGAGACAGCCGATATTCTTGTTGATGTGAAGACTCCTTTGCCGACTTTCTCATACTAATTTAATGCAACAATTTTGGAAGTTACTGGTGAAAAAATGGCAGTGATCGATAGTTGTAGACGTAGAAAAACTTTGCAAGTAACTCTGCAACAGATCAAGCAGCTTTAGGTATGGACCTAATCATGGGCTGCATCCGATCTCTGAGCAATTCTGCTCGTCACCAGGCGCCCAAGAATTGAAAGCACCATGAAAAATGTGTCACAAGGTCAATCCGTAGACAACTCTCCAGGAGTGTAAAAGGCACTCGGCATAGCCAAGCGATTGGACTCAGCTGTGCCACTGGCCACCAGTGTATAGCTTCACATCTGCACATCACTGCAGACTTTCAAGTGTAACTTCTTGTTCAAGGACGCGTTGTATAAAGTGAAACTTATACCTGTGCCTCACAAGTGACACAGTAATTTAAAATGTTGCATTCGCAGCGCTGGACACGTATTTTTTTGCTTTGTCTTAGCCGTTATAAGTGTATTCCTCGCTGCAGTGAATCACGTGAATAAAAGCCCAGCCCACACATATGTACGGGTCTGTTTTCTGGGTCAAATGCTCCGATTCTTTCAGTTTCACCTTTCAAAACTTCATTACAATAGAGAAAACATTAATAATTTTTGAGCAAGCTAGCAATTTTTCTGTTATATTTTTTCTGGGGCAGGAAAGGGATAACTGAAAGTTTGCGAGTGGTGTTCTCGCATTCATGAATATAAACTGACCTACACTGAAAGACGCTGCATTAGAATTTGAATTTGTTGAATATGACTGAGTGGAAAAGCGAAAATAGAAGTTGGAGGACGCTTGAGCTTCGTCTCCAAGAGTACGACGCAGTAACGTAATTTGCACGACGCAAGAGTACGACACAATAACGTTGAAAATCGCAATCCCCGCGCATCCAGATTATGTTCGGGCCGTTATCAGTTATCTTGCAGCTTAATCGGTGCCTTCTTAGACGGCGCTACGACGAGTGGGGTCAGCCATCTCGGCAGCACGCTCAGCAGAAAAGCGCATGCTGCTGATTCTGTGTCTTTTTGCTGGCATGTGTGACCGCGCTGTTTTAAAGCGAGGTTTTTTTGTTCGCGTGCGTTTTATTCTCTTCTATCGACGAAGGTGACATTGATTGCTGAGAGGTTCCCGGAATGGGTAGAACGTTTTGTGTGACAAATTGCCGTTAGGGCTAACGGACTTGTGCGGAGCGTGTGCCTCTCTACAAAGTGCCGTCTGACATTGATCGTCTGGAGCAGTGCCACCGTGCAATAGCGAGGGCAGACCGAACTCTAATGCCTACGGACGCGTCTGCGCCAAGCAGAGGACATGATTTCAACGGAATATCACGCCGAGTTCGAGGGAAGAATGTTACTCGACGCGCCAAAGAGGCCTCTTCTATTGATAAACTCCATTCCAACGTTTTTCCCGAACTGCCCTGAGTAGCCATGAACGACCGCATTGCTCTAGTGTGCTGTATATGAAATACTTGCGTGATTCAAATATTTATATATATCACGGAAAAACTGCATTGCTCTAGTGTGCTTCAAATCTATTGCGACCATGGCATAGTGAGATGTGCGTCCATATTGTGCCGCATCTACGAAGCAGACGGATTGAGGCTCATCCTTGATCTTCTTCAGGATCGCAATCGCTCTTGCTCTACGCCTTCCCTCATTGTGCTGCGGATGCATATTGCGAGGGATTGGTGCAACAAGAATATTTTCTCTTTGCTCCTCTGTGATTCGATGGTTTCTCTCCTCTGCCAACACTGGATTGAGGCCCAGAATGGCTCAGATTCTTCTCCGATAGATAAAATAAATATAAGTATTAGAAGTGAACCACTCTATCTAGAGAAATAACTCACATGTAAAATCACTGTCATGATTACTACCTCCAAAATGTAGGTATAAGCCTGCATTGTTAAGAAGAAGCCATTTTCTTTATGCATTTTATATCCACTGGGCGCTTTGATTATCGACTTTCCTGCAAGGAGATTACGGAATCGGCAACTGACATATCGACTGATGAAAAATGAGATCCCCACTACCTGCTTCTATAAATTTGTAATAACCACAGGTGAAAGCAAGCATAAGTGCTTTGAATACCGGCGGCCTACTGCGAGCTAGAAAAGTCCATCAAATAATATTCACAAAGGTAATCAATACACATATGTGTACGAATGACTATCACGCTGACTTTGACGTCTTCTGCTTTGAAGGTATGAAAGCAATAAAATGTGAACTCTTTCTGAATGGTACATGTTTTTTTTTTCAGACAATTCCTTACGCACAACACTTACGTACAATGCTTGATTTGGTTCCGTTTTTGAAGTTTCCTTTAACGGAACTCTTCGTTTAGGCGCACATTCTTGTACTCCTTCCCAAGCCGTGTTCTACAGCGCAGGCTCAGGAAAGTCGAGTATCGTCCCTATATTGCAAAACCTGTTTTCACCCTAAGATTTGTGTTTCGCACCCACGCAAAGAAAAAAAAAAGCAAAATAAACTCATAGTTTTAAAATGCAATTGTGTGTGATATCGTGAGCACATGTTTATATTTTTCAAACTATTCCGCAGGTACCCGTAGAACCATTAAAATCATATCACCTGAACATTGGTTGACTTCCCAATACTTTGAACTTGGTGTAAATTATTCATCCGCTGCATGGACTTGCAAGTATTTAAGAATTTTCATATCATGGCTCACGAATACTTATGCATTGGCTTCTCGCTTATTTTCGAGAGTCTGTTTTGATGCAAGTGTGAAAGGGACGTGAATGGAGGGTAAGAGAATTGCAGGGGGTCGAGCGCAAAGTAGGTGGAAAAAAGGCAAGAAGGTTCTACGGTGGAGGGGGGACGAGGAGGAACTCATTTTGACCTTCCTAAACCATACTCTACTTTGCCTAGCTTTGCACTACGTTCGATTCCATCACTGAGGTTTCTCCTCAGCTCCACTGTACCGTGATGTTTGCGACGTTAAGTCATTAACGCATAATTTTTGTCGGTGAGGACGGTCTCCTGTAACACAGTCCCCAGCTGCCAGTCTGTAGAAGCTTCGCTTTCAAATTGAATGCCATATATCATGAACGGCAGAAACAATTCGATAAAGAACAGCCCAGATGCCCATACAGCCTCATATAAATACGCGCCTTCTGATTAAACAGCTGCATGTATGTTGCTTGAAATCTATATGATGACGGCGACGTTGAAAAACATTGTTGTTGCTTCAGCAATTTTAGCCGCGGTGAGACAATGTAACGCAAACAATTGCACTAAACACCGCCGCTGTCCTCCCTGTCCTCTCGCCTCAATGAATCTGCTACAAAGGGTAAGTACACTATGTCCAATCAATAAACCTCTTCTTCAAAATCAGAAACTTATTTTTGTCACCTATCTATCTATCTATCTATCTATCTATCTATCTATCTATCTATCTATCTATCTATCTATCTATCTATCTATCTATCTATCTATCTATCTATGTATCTATCTATCTATCTATCTATCAAGGTCTTGGTGTGTCACTCGCTATTACCCAAAATAAGCATTCCAGGAGATTAGTGCATGACGATATATATTCACAGGCCGTTACATCAATAACGCAACGTGCCTGTAGCGTAGTTCATGAAATTCTTTCAACCAGACACGTGTGCCACATGGTCGCATAATACGGCCCGTGGGATAGTGGTATGCGAGTATGCGCCACATGTGATTCACACTACATACGCACTCAAGGTGAGTTAGACTTCACAAATCTTAACGTTATAGCTTAAGCAGCTCCTGTCACATGACATGCGGGGTCGGCATCGACGGTGTTGTCGATGGGTGAAGAAAATCCCGATATAAGCAAAGAATAAAAGCACGGATCTAGCCGGTATCGAACCATGACATTCAGCATGCCATTCAAATTTTCTTTCAAATAGCGATTTCAGGAAAATCTTAGCGCAGCAGGCACTATGTCGTTCAAGGCTGGGTCAGTGTAAAGCTGCTGGGCACCTAGCGGGCCCTGGCTTGTGGACCCAGTGCTAGCTTTTGTGGTGAGTGCGATGTGCTTGGGCGGTGAATCAGCGCGTGCCAGTTATGACACGGCTGGCAAACATCGATTTGGGGCCCGACGTTTCAACTTCTCTTGTTAACCACCGTTGGCGATCGTTCGAGCGGCCAAAGAGCGCGTGCCGGTTGATGAGGATAATTTTCTATTTCCGACCGACGGCCAACCTGTAGGATAAATACTCTATACGAGCGTCATGTTGGGGCGACACCGATTTTGTTTGGAGTGTCAGCTATCTCCTTTTAAAAGAGTTTAATAAATATCATATATATGGACGTCTAAGAATTTGCAAGGTATGCTCAAACATTCCTGGAATTTGCCGACACTGTCTGGCCACGGTATGCACAGCTACGCGCCATAGCGTACTCTTTCTCAGATGAAACTGACTTCTGTGCTCTAACAATAGTGCTGATGTTATGTAATACCATGAGCTGTTATTTTTACGTTAATGAGGACGACATGCCGGGCAACCTTTTGATTTGCCCAGGAATTCTGAGCTGAGACAAAGAGACCGATGCCCATCGCAACGTTTGGCTGAAAAAGAAATGCAGCATCGCCTGATACTATTAGCTGACGGCTTCGCCTGCAGTCAAGTCTCACATTGTGTGGGATCTCGCAGATTTACTTTTTTTTAGACTATCGCATTTGACGGAGGAAGAATTTCGTTCCTTTCTCAAGAGCCCCAACTGGTTTGACCAACTCCGGGCTGTCCAGAAGGCCCACGATGCGGCGGTGAGGCTTGGCCTTCCTGTCCCAACGTGGGAGCGGCCCGCAGTCTTGCCCCCTATAGAACGGGGGTGAAGATTCTTCTGGACCCGAATAAATGTTACTATTTATCTATCTATCTATCGCATTGAAACTAACCAGCAGGAATGGTGACCACTACTACTAGGACTATATTGCAATGTTTGGGCCCAAGTTGATTGCCGTAATGTTAGCAGTTAATTTCTTTTTATCACTGCACCATCTGTGCTAACTAGCTGTTATAGAGTAGCATGTCAGCAGCACGTGGTCAGTACTTTCTGACCTTAGCAACGGTAATCAGAAGGCGAGACTCCATTGCTTAGCAGATGCCCTCGTAGTGTATGTGGCAATAGGCTGAAGGGGCCGCGGAGATTATCGCCAAGCTGGTGAAGTACGCGAGCAATAAACGGTACGTCGCTCCAAAGCAGCAATCCAGAAAACAGAGATGACCGAGTGAACTAGCCTGGTGCCAGTACTTTTGAAACAATGACCCATGGCGATTAGTGAATTGTTACGGTATTAGACTATCAGTGTCATAAGTACCTCCTTCGGAAGTAGGTGCCCCCCTTAGGAGTACTGGGGTGCTTTACGAAAATATCATGTAGTAGCCCCAGCAGCAACAAATGCTACATATTGAAGACATATATGCAATAGGATAGTAGTGATTCAAGTAAAAACATAGTAGCCAATGTTAGCGAACTGCGTCGAAAAGGAAAAGATGGGGGTGCACAAGCACCCAGGACACTCCAAAAATTCACTTATACTTTTTTTTAAAAACCTATCATGGCTTACAAACCGATTGCGAGAAATAAATACAGCCCTGCAGCAGTATATTCAAACATTTCAGGTTGATTTCATGAAAATTACGCAATATCTGTTCGTTTTGTCGTCTTAAAATACGTTGTCACACGTGGTTTTAAACACAGGTGACATGACGAATAGCAAGCGAACATTCAACTGAGCGCCGCATCAATTATAACTGTATTGCACTGCCATGGGCTTCTACTCAGAACTAGCAGATGGAAGAGTTCATACTGATTGAACTTCTTTCCTGTTGTTCCTTCATTTCCTTCTTTCCTTCGGGCTGTTCGGGCACGCGAACAGCCCGAGAAGGAAAGACGCAACAGCGGGGAGGGGGGAGGGGGGGCACGAACTTATAAGTTCGTACCACGCGACTGAATTTAGGTTTCGTGTACTGCTGTATATGTAGATGTTCGAGACGACTTATGTCAGCGTATACTTCAGATTAACTCATTTGTCTACGCAAAAGTGTAATTACTTCAAGGTATAGTATTCAGTTAAGTTCAATAGAGATATTCAGTACAGATCCTAACATTTGCCGCGTCTAAAATTGATTCTAAATGTGCCCTGCAAATGTATTCTTCCCAAAACACTCTGAGACAGCGGCTAGAATTTTGCTGAATATGTTGCTATCAGTTAAATATCCTTCTTCACCTATTTGACAGCTTTAACAGAAAATTTCTTATCATTTTTCTCAACAAGCCACTTACGATTTGTGGTGGGATCTATACCTGAGTACAAAATATAAGTGGCTTAAAAAGTCCGTGCTACCAATTTAACGTAAGATACGTTAAACTGCACAAGTTGTATTCTCGTAATCATGAAAATGAAATGCTGCAGACTGACTGAAGATACGCCTAAACTTCAGTTTGTCGAAGAGGAGTAAATGGCCAAGCAAAATTATGATGATGATAAATGGTGCTTTATGGCGCAAGGGCCACTGATGGCCAAAGAGCGCCAGTACATGATATGGCATGTGAACGATGATGATGCTAAGTGGCTGTATGGGGGCCTAAAATTCTGTGCAATAAAGTGCGTAAAATATAAAGTTGTTGAAAATCACGGGGCTGACATGAGTGCGGATATTGAGAATGAGTGGCGAGAGGTCGTACAAGTAATACTGTAAAACTAATGAAATAGCACGAATGCCTCGTCAATTCCCTTGAGACCAAGGGCTGGGAGGCAGGTGCTTTCTATAGCGCAAATACCGCAACAGCAGCCTCTTTTGAGAGGCCGTGCTACGTATTACCTGGACATATGACATTGAAAGTATCCACATCTTTTAAAAACTATAAAGTGTTTCGTGTTTAATGGGCGGTTCTCTACCTAAAAACATTAAAGGATGGAAAGGAATTTGGTGCTTGTAAAGTAATGGGAAATGCTTTCTTCTATACGGCTCTAGTTCTGCGCATTGTAGGAGTATATGCAACACTGTCAGTGGCTCACCACATCTATCGCAGCTGGGCGAGTCACCTCCGGACAAAAGGTGTGCGTGTGTACTGTACGTGTGCCCTATTCTTAGTCTGCAGAGTGTGACTTCTGTACGACGTGTTTTTGATGTTGGTGGCCAGTTACCGAGGTCTGGCTTAACCATGTGCAGTTTGTTCTGTGCTTGACTGTCCCATAGATGCTGCCAGTGTGACTTGAGTGATTTCCTCAGGAAGGGCTTGAGGTCCAGGACGGAGACCTCCCTGTCCGTGTCAGAACCGTCTGCATGGACAGATGTGGCTAGCCGGTCAGCTAGTTCATTTCCCTCGATATCTCGGTGCCCAGGCACCCAGCACACCACAACGTTCCGCTGGGACGAATAAATGGTACATAAAAGTGAATAGAGCCGTACGATTACTCGATTTTTGTGTTTTTTCAGTGTGTTCAGTGCTTTTACGACGCTTAAAGAGTCCGTGTATATAACTGCCTTGGGCATGATTGATTGTTTAATGTGCTTGACAGCCACTAATATCGCGTAGGCCTCTGCGGTAAAAATGCTTGCATTTGGATGCAGTATGCCAGCCTCTGACAGGGATGGGCCGACCGCTGCGTAAGATACGCCAACATGGGACTTTGATGCGTCTGTGAAGAATTCAGGACAGGAATATTTCTGTTGCAGTTCAAGAAAGTGCATGCGGATATGTGCAGCAGGCGCGTGCTTCGTAACTTCTATAAAAGACAAATCACAGTTTATAAGCTGCCATTCCCAGGGCGGGAGCTCTTCAACAGGAGCCATCAGCTGGGGTTCGAGAAGTGGGACGTTCATTTCCTCAGCAAGAGCTCTTACACGCAGAGAGTAGGGCTCTCTCATCGCAGGACGGTTATGGAACAAAGCAGAACCAGACAGATCGTTTACAGCATGATATGCAGGATGTTTATCATTTGCATTTACTTTTAGGAAATACGCGAACGATAAATATGATCTTTGCAACTGCAACGACCATTCGTTTGCTTCTACGTAAAGGCTTTGTATTGGACTTGTCCTGAAGGCACCTGTAGAGAGGCGGATGCCTAGATGGTGGACCGGATCCAACATCTTTAAAGCGCTTGGTGTGGCGGACTGATAGACTATGGCCCCATAGTCTATGCGTGTGAGTATAAGGCTTTTGTATAGATTCATGAGGCATTTTCTGTCACTGCCCCAATTAGTGCGCGACAAAACCTTTAGGATATTCATTGTTTTCATGCACTTGTTTCGAATATGTTTGATGTGCGATACAAATGTTAGTTTCGTGTCTAGTATAACCCCTAGAACTTTATGTTCCGTATTTACAGGCAAACGATGGCCCTGCAGGTGAATATCAGGATCGCGATGTAGGCCTCTCCTCCTGGAGAAAAGGACGCAGGTGCTCTTTTGTGGGTTGAGGCTGAAGCCATTTTCGTCTCCCCCATTTCGAGACCTTATTGAGACCAAGTTGTACCTGCCTCTCGCATATTGCGAGGTTGCACGATTTAAAACCTATCTGGATATCATCTATGTATGTCGAGTAGAACATAGTGCGTGGGATACATAGACGTACGGAATTCATTTTGATAAGAAAAAGCGTGCAGCTGAGCACACCACCCTGTGGTACCCCTGTTTCCTGGACAAACTTTCGTGACAGGACGTTGCCCAGTCGAACAAGGAAAGTTCGGTTCGACAAGTAGCTTTCTATTACGTTTAGCATTTGACCCCGAATACCCATTTCGGAGAGGTCTCTCAGTATTCCAAATCGCCAGGTAGTATCGTACGCTTTTTCCATGTCTAGAAACACAGAAAGAAAGAATTGCTTGTGAATAAAAGCGTCACGAATATGTGTTTCGATCCGTATGAGGTGATCAGTGGTGCACCGTGCCTCTCGAAAGCCACACTGATGTGGATCGAGCGGGCACTTTGATTCAAGGAAATGTATTAAACGACGGTTTATCATTTTCTCAAAAAAGCTTACAGAGGCAACTTGTCAGAGCTATAGGTCTGTAGCTCGAAACAGAGGATGGATCCTTGCCCTGTTTCAAGATAGGAAGTACAATAGCCTCTTTCCACGTAGCAGGAATCACGCCTGAAAACCATATAACGTTGTATAGGGAAAGGAGGGTTTTCTGTGTTTCGAGAGGTAGATGCACTAACATTTCATATACTACCCGGCCAGAACCTCGGGATGATTTGTTGCAGCAATTTAGCGATGCCTGCAACTCAGCTAAGCAGAAGGGTTTATTGTACTCTCCGTAGTTTCCACATTTGCGTTCTAGTTCCTGTCCCTCTATTCTTGCTTTATAGCGTTGGAAACCTTCAGAATATGCAACGAGCTGGAGACGTGTTCGAAGTGGGCGCCCAAGAAGTTTGCTTGGTCCTCCAGCGTTTCGCCCTGCATATTAGTCAAAGGAAGTGGGTGTGTTTCTCGTCTATGTATCCTATTAACCCTGTTCCAGACTTTGCCTTCGTCTGTATACGAGTTGATTCCCGACAGGAACTTTTGCCAGCTTTCTCTTCGAGCCTGCCGGCGTGTCCTCCTTCCTTGGGATTTTATATTTTTAAAATTCGTTAGGTTCTCCGCTGTCGGATAATCCCGGAGGAACCTCCACGCTTTGTTTTGCTTGTTCCGCGCTTTCTTGCATTCGTCGTTCCACCAGGGAACACGTTGTTTAGAACATGAGCTGCTCGCTTCGGGAATACATTGACACGCAGCATCAATTAGAAGAGCTGTAAACTATTTCACAGCATCTTCTATCGACAGTCCGGACATCTCAGCCCACGCCACGTGAGTAATGGTTCGGAACCGTTCCCAATCGGCTGAGTCGAGCTTCCACCGAGGAGCCTGTGGAATAGGGTTGTTTTGGTTCGGCGCACTGAGGATGATCGGGAAATGGTCCCTTCCATAAGGGTTTTTCAGAACATTCCATTTAAAATAGGTTAAAAGCGACGGCGATGAAATGGTAAGATCTATGGAGGAGTATGAATTGTTTGCGAGGCTAAAATATGTGGGCTCCTTCGCATTAAAAAGACATAACTTCGAGGAAAACAGAAGCTGTTCAATGAGACGTCCTCGACCGTCGCAGTGAGAATCGCCCCAAAGAACATTGTGTGCATTAAAATCCCCAAGGAGCAAGCAGGGCTCTGGGAGCTCGTCTATTAATGATTCTTGGTCCCTTTTGTGGAGCTGGTGATGAGGTGGTATATACAGTGAGCAAATGGTAATGAGTCGATTTAAAAGAACGGCTCGGATGGCAACTGCCTCAAGGGATGTTTGAAGTGTCAGATGAGTAACGCTACACTTCTGTTTACTATAATAGCTACACCGCCTGATGACGCCACAGCACCATCGCGGTTCTTTCGGAAAAATGGCGTATTGACGTAGAAAGTTAGTATTTTTGGATTTTATGTGTGTCTCCTGTACACACAGCACTTTCGGAGTGTACTTGTGGAGGAGTTCTTGGATGTCATCGAGGTTCCTAAGAAGACCTCTTATGTTCCATTGTATTATTTGTGGATCCATATTGTACATGAAATGGTGCTGTGTGTACTGTACGAGATTGGTGAGTGTTCATTTGTATTATTCTCGTTTATGAGACAGGACCGCCGTCCGGTCCCGTGATGAGTTGTTTTGCATTCTTGGCACGGTCGAAAGAGCCGCGCCGTTCTTTAGGCACTAGAGGTGCCAACGTCGTATCCATTGCCTCTTGCGAGGCACTGGATGCCCGCACGCGCGAGCTGGCAGTTCGGGTTTGAGGCCTGGCCTGGTGCGACGAGGCCTTGAGACCCGACGACCCTGGAGTCGCGGGGCTCTGTTCGCAAGTTGTCGGAGTAGCCTGAACTACTGCCGCCTTGGGGGCAGGTGCCACAGCCGGCGGTCCGCTCAGGACGGGCCGGGCAAGTGGCGGAGCCCGGTGCGACGCTGCCCCCTGACGCGCCGGATCCGCATAAGTCGTGCCATAGAATGGTCCGCATCTCTTTCTGGCTTCCCTGAAACAGATCTTTTCTCTCACTTTCAATGAAATAATGTCCTTTTCTTTCTTCCACGCAACACAGGACCGTGAATACGCGGGGTGGTCATCACCGCAGTTCACACAGTGAGCTGCAGCCTCACATTTGTCTGACATGTGATCCTTGGAGGCACACCTGGCACAAGTGGGTTGTCCTTTGCATGTTAGGGGAACTGTGGCCATACCTCTGGCAGTTAAAGCATCTTCGTGGATTAGGAATGTACGGACGAACTCTTAGTTTTGTGTAGCCTGTTTCTATGGTCTCTGGTAGTTCGCTTGATCCGAATGTCAGTATTATGTGCTTGGTTGGTTTCTCTACGTTGTCCCTTCTTATTTTGATCATTTGTACATTGACGACGTTTTGTTGTTTCCATCCTTCAAGCAGTTCAGGTTCAGAGAGGTTCAGGAGATCATCTGAGACGACACCACGAACGGTGTTCATGGACCTATGTGGGGTAACTGTGACAGGGATGCTTCCGAATGATGTCAGGTTGGAGAGATTTTCATGCTGTTTTCTGTCTTTGACCTCAAGGAGAGGATGGCCACTGGCCATCCTAGACACCTTGTAACCTGGACCTAGTTTTCCGGTCAAGCTTTTTGCCACCAGGAATGGTGAGATGGTTCTAGCTTTTTCATCTGAAAGCTCGCTGTGAATAACGTGGTACTTGGGAAAATGCTCATGCGTCTTGGAAAAAAGTTGGAGGGGTGCTTCGGTGCGTACCCTTTTCAGGGTACGATCGGATTTGGAAAAGGATGTGCTTAACATAGCATGCGTATTATGTTTCGGCAGCGGTGCCAACCGCCCACCACCGAGCCCAACAAGGGGACGCGACAGGAGATGTGCAAGGACAAGTCTGCCGGCGCCAGCCGTACACCATCGCTATAACCATATATGGTGAGCCAAGACTGGTCATCCACACAAGGTTAACCCTTGCCGCCAGGAAATTTGGAAGCAAACGGAAGAGAAAGTAGACAGGGAAAGATAGAAAGTAAGAGAGAAAGACGAAGATAGAGAGAGACAGGAAAAGGCGACTGCCGGTTTCCCCTGGGTGGGTCAGCCCAGGGGTGCCGACTACGTGAAGCCGGGGCCAAAGGGGTGTGTTGCCTCAGCCGGGGGGCCTTAAAGGTCCAATCACCCGGCGTCGGCTCAACCCCCCAGGATCCCCTTTTCCCCGGTCACGGCTCAGCCACGCACGGCTAGGCGTGGGAGGAGGTCGAAACCCCCCCGTTAGCTCGGGTCCGTGGTGTCGCCACACACCAAACGCCTGCTTGCGCAGACGCCCCTGCGGGGCCAAGCAAAATTATAGCGGATGGCGCTAAATATTTAGCGGTACTTTATAACGGTCATTGTAGAAGTGTGAAAAGAGTAGCATAGGCGTTGAATATTTTTTCGGAAGGCGATATACGATACATTGAATGACTAGAAGGTGGTGAAATATTTTATTTTCATTTCCAGCTATTTATTAAAAATGAAGATATGTGGGACCACAGATCAACCGACGCTGCCAGCAAATGTACTTGGCGACATCGTAAACACATTGATGACACCCATGTCGTGCTGCAAGAGAATTATAAATCGTGCGGACAAGTGTAAGGTTGGGAAGCAGGAGTTTGTTGACGAATTATAACAGTCTGCTCTGTTCACTCCAGAGTGCATTCTAAACCAGGAACATGGAAATTTTCAACCGACAATAGTACACAAAATCAATGGTCCTGCAGGAGGGGAGTGAGTAATATTTTTCATGGCCGTACTGACATCAATGTTATGAAAGAGCATTAAAGACTTCTCTTATAACATGAAAACTCTCATGGTTTCATATGAAATTCTGAAAGAGATAACTTAGAGAAGCATTATATAATAGGACATTCCTGATAATCGCGCTGTCTCATTTTTGTAAGGTTGGTAACATTACTTAAGAAAAAATAATGGAAGGAATATTCATCGACAAGCCAGTTGGTGGATTATTCGTCGCCCTTGAAACCGAGCGAATAAGCTGCACAGGTTGGGACCAGATAAACCAAACCCAAGTCCCATCGGACGTTCAATTACAGTAGTACCGAAGAAGGCTAAAGAGACAGCATGAAAGTGAAGAACGTACAGCGGAAGCCTAAACAGCAAAGTAGTGACTGAGCAAGCGCAGAGCCACTGAAGATTAGAGCCTCCACCACACGTTTGCGTTAAAAACGCAAGCGCGCGTTGTTCCGCGTCACTGTGATTCAAGGAGGCCTAATTGCGCGCTGAAAGGCGTTGAAGACGAGATTTAGAGCTGCCAGCTTTACGTGTCCTGTTGCGTGAGCTGCTGCGGCGGTCGAGCACGTGAACAACACCATGTGTACATTGCCTGTTGATGGCATTGCATGGTGATAGTGATGGAACGACAATTCACAAGGGAGTTGCTGCGAGCCGCTCTCCTGTGAGTGGCTGGCTGCACGAGAACTTTCAGTCACGGGCGCTCATGGCTGCGCATAGCAGCATCGACATATATAAACCGCAAAGTTTTGACCACTACAATTCAAAATTATGTGTTCTGCGCCGATTTAGATGACTTGTAAAGGCATGAAAAAATTTGGCCCAGATGGAAAAGCTACGCCGATGCAACTTCTGCAGATGTTTGTAGTTTTAGCGAGCTTAGGGTATAGGGCGATCTGGAAAACGCGATTTTTTTTAAATCTCATTTTTTTTGTCATGTTATATGGGCAATTTATGGCCCGTCGTATCGCTGCATAAAGTTTTTGTCTACGAAGTTTCTTTCAAAAGATACAAGCAAAAATGTTAGGCCAGCCATCACACATGAAACCAAAACTGAAAGTGCCAGTTTTGTGTGCATCATAAGATAAGCTTGATATGTAGTATTTTTAGTTATTTGACAATCATATCAAGTGCGAAACTGTGATAATGATCTGATAGTATTATCAACACTTCGTTTTTTTATCATAAAAGTCACAAGCTTCTCAAGGTGTACGCCCAACGCACACCTGGTGAAACCCCATTTGTCTCCTCTAGGAATACTCTACGTAGCGGCGCCCGCGTCCCGCGTCCTACACCCGCACAGAGCATGCGCGACCCATCCCCCCCTCTCTCTCCTCTCCTAAGCTCACCCCCCTTTCTCTCCTCTAGGAATCATCTACTATACGGAGCGGCCCCCCGCGTCCCACACCCTGACAGCGGATACGTCTCTCCTCTCTTACGCTCACCCCCTTTCTCTACTCTAGGAATCGTCTACTCTACGGAGCGGCGCTCGCGTCCCACAGCGCATGCGCGTCCTCTCCCCCCTCTCTCCTACGCTCACCCCCTTTCTCTGCTGTAGGAATTAGGAGCGGCGCCCGCGTCCTACACCCACACAGCGCATGCGCGTCCCCCTCCCCCTCTCTCTCTCCTAAGCTCACCCCATTTCTGTCCTCTAGGAATCCTCTACTATACGGAGCGGCCCCCCGCGTCCCACACCCCGACAGCGGATGCGTCTCTCCTCTCTTACGCTCACCCCCTTTCTCTACTCTAGGAATCGCCTACTCTACAAAGCGGTGCCCGCGTCCCACAGCGCATGTGCCTCCTCTCCCCCCTCTCTCCTACGCTCGCCCCCTTTCTCTGCTGTAGGAATACTCTACGGAGCGGCGCCTGCGTCCGACATCCCCCACAGCGCATGCGCGTCCTCTCCCCTCTCTCCTACGCTCGCCCCCTTTCTGTACCCTAGGAATCCTCTACTCCCGCGTCCCCCCCATCTCTCTCCTATCCTA
>JALIZH010012958.1:0-17688 GCA_030522465.1 Rhipicephalus appendiculatus
TTAACTGTTGCATGATGTTCGAATAAATTCCTGAATTTGAAAACTTGTCTTCATGAAGAGTAGTGACAAAACTAGTGCTCCGTGTTTTCGGATAAATCCTAAAACAACCGACATACACTCACCGGTAAAAATTTTTGCCAATTCATATTTATCCGATCAACCACATTTTTAAATGAATGTTTTCAACGTTCAAAGGGCATTTTCAAAGATGAGAATAATCAATCGAAAGGAGTGCTCATCCTTCAGCGGCAGCAACCTCGTAATTTATGCATGCGCCTATTACAACATGCCTTCAGGTTGTAATACAAACAAACGTAGGTGTTCTGCATTCATGTATTTGTGTTTGTATGTACATGTGTTTGTGCGTTCATACCTCCCAGGCATCCAAAATACACTGAATGTGTTCGCGTGTTTTTGCGTTCAGATATCATTTCATCTAAGATTTCGGAGTAATGAGAATAGTAGATAATAAATCCTTTATTTTTCGTCAAAAATATTAGGGGTGCTGGGAGATAGAGCCGAGAAGCTCCTTGACTAGATTCTGTTCCCCCACTTCCCTCCCCCCCCCCCTTGAAAAGAATATAGCCTTTGGCGAGTCTACAGCAGTGCGAATACAAAGCTTTATTCACAGGGTAAATGAACAGGAAGTGAGAAGAAATAAAACATGGAGAAACAGGATTATCAGTAACAATGCAAAGCATATTCATTGCAAATAAAAATAATAACAACACACTGAAACAACTTATAATGCAGAACTAAACACTGAATTTCGGTGTTTGTCTCGTATACTGGAGACTTACGAGAAAAACACCGAATAATTTACGAAATGAACTCCGAAACACCGTATTTCCTCCAAATAAATAAACTCCGAAAAACACTCTCCGAATTTAAAAAAGATATAAACTCCGAAAAACACGGAGGCCTAGGCATCACATACACCCGACCGTAAATAATGTTGCCGCCGCACTGGCATTCCGGATGAGGTGACGTGGCTGCTATCACGCAGCGCTGCTCAGCAAACGGGCGAGGGTTTCATTACCGGCCGCCCTTGAACGCGTTTGGAAGCCCCTAAAAGGTGAAAATGCATTTGTGCTTAGATTTGTGACTCATTGTACCTTGAAAGGTCTTAAAAAAATTAATCCGTAGTCCACCCTTACGACGTGTGTTAAGGAATGTCGTGCATCTCACAAAAAACCACGCGTGTAGTATTCAACTTCGTTTGATCCTTGGTGCTAGAGAATTAAACTTGAACCTGTCGCTTTCTGTACGCGCAGATTCAAAAAACGCGGACACCACGGAGGCGCCCGATACCGAGTGGAACACGTTTCCTTCGTCGATGACTCCATCGCCGTCAAGGATCACCTTTTACAGACCCATTTCTTACAACGCTGCAGAACAACACCGGCTACGCCGCCATATCTTGAACATTCCGATATCATTCGCGGTTTCAACACGACCTTATGATTTCGTTTCTGTTTGATCTGGCTCGTTACAACGTTACGAATTACAGTACATGAACATTGCAGAACACATAGCACGTTCATTGCTTCTTTTCCAGTGACGTTGTATATGGCTAGTCGAAGCCGAAATTCTGTAAGCTATGTATACATGTCGAAGGTCGCATGTCGAAGGTCGCATGTCGAAGGTCGCATGTCGAAGGTCGCATGTCGAAGGTTGCATGTCGAAGGTCGCATGTCGAAGGTCGCTGGGAGTTTTTGCCTATAGGCAAAAACTCCCAGCGTGTATGTACCACGCAAATTTGGCAAGCCCGAGTACTCATGACTGGTCCGCTAAAAATGAAGTTAGCACACGGGCGGCAAACACCAATTGAGATTTCTGGACGGACGTAATCATTAATTCAGAATGACTATGATGAACCATCGAGAACAAACCAGTGATGAATACAGGGGTCGCACGTATCAGCTTCGCTGATTAACCAATTGTACGAAGGACTTGGGTGGTGGTTGTTTTTTTCATCATAGGCTACTTGCATAATTAGTTGACATTTGGGTAATATTTCGCCTGGAATTAGAGACGTTGTTCGTTCATGATTTCAATGTAAAGAGCGTCTATATTATTTACGTTGGAAATAAAATAAGATTGGCGAGAACAAAGCATTGTCTGAAACCAAACGGCAGCATTACGACGACAGCGACTGTGTGCAGGGGATTAGAAGAGGTAATGACCACGTGATATAGAAGCTACGTAATACAATGAAAAAATGCGAGCGTAACCTCAACGGTGCACATGCTTCCGCGGTTGCATGATGAAAAATAAAGTTGTCGCATCGCGACTCCAAGGCAGACAACTTCTGCACCCAGGCCGCTTTCCACGCCACTCGTTCGCATCCCGTGTTCTATGTTTGACGGAAGGCTGTTAGCTCCTATCTTGGAAGGGTGAACTAGTTGTGTCCCTATTGCATGCTCCGAGGTAAATGGCGCGAAGAAGATGACGAACGAGAAAAGAGAGAGACTCCGCCCTGTGCGTGCATGCGTGCGTGCATGCGTGCGTGCGTGTGTGTGTGTGCGCCTTGACGAGAAGCTATAGCACTGCTCTAAGCCATATCTATGTCATACGCGCAATACCTCAAGGATCAGGAGATATGACCTGATTTCAAGTAAAAATGATAAGGAGGATTTTTGGGCACAAAAAGCCTGTTAGCAGCCCGGCTATCATCACAATGGTTCCTACGTCAGTGGGCCTGTTAAAAGCCCTCTGCTAGCCAGATATGGCCCGTAATTTGAAGACAACCAGTGCATGATAAAAGTCGAGGGTGGCGACATCTCGTCTCGTCACGATGAAAAAATGGCGAAAGCGTTAAAGGCGCCAGCGAATAGAGACAATATATTTACGGTGACGTTTCGGCTCCTCCCCGACAGCCTTGTCCACAATAATTTAGTGTGAGCAAAGCTGCCGTGGTGTAGCCGAAACGTGACTGCAAGTATATGTTCATCCTTTCAGCATCTTTCAAAGTTTTCACTTCCAGTGCATAATATATCAGCAAAAGTACTGAATGTCTTCGCTGCCTGGGCGCACCGTCGTGGCATGTGGATTCTCATCCCACCACATAAGGGAGCAAGATCCCTTCGCATGATTTGATAGCCCTTGGTTGCCGAAATGGTCTGTAACTTATCCCTTCCTCAAATACCGTGCTTCTCATATGGTCGATGTTCTTGCGAGCATCAAGAGGCTGGCTCGAACTGGCGCTATTATTGACATCTACCTCGCAAGGGGTTCTAAAATTCACTTTAATAGATGTGAAGCATCTTATGGCGAAGCTTAATCCGGTGGTGGTGGTGGTGGTGTCCCGCGTGCCCACCCTTACTGCGCATGCGCAAACCCCTTAAAAAAAATAAAAATAAAAACCTCCTCTCCCCCTCTCTCTCCTCTAGGCATCCCTCCCCGCGGCAACCACACCCTCACTGCGCATGCGCCTCCCCTCTCCCCTCTTACACTCCCCCTCTCTCCTCTAGGCATCCCTGCCCGCGGCGTCTACACTCCCACTGCGCATGCGCGTCCCCCCCCCTCTCTCCTCTACGCATCCCTGCCCACGGCGTTCACACTTCCACTGCGCATGCGTGTCACCCCCTCTCTCTCCTCTCCTACGCTCCCCCCCACTCTCGCCTCGCGACGCCGACGCAGGCAGCGTCTGCTAGCGAGTTTCTTGGTTGAAAAAACCGACTGCTCGCGCTGCACAACTGTTCACTGGCCACCCCGTATATATGGCAATGGATCTTGACCTCCAAGGTGGTGCCGGTGGGAGATTTCTCCTGTGCGTTGTTGAACAATAAAAATTCGCAGCGTGCGCGTTAACTAAAAGCGGAGTGCGGGTCTCTGTGTCCAGTCGGAGTCTTCTGTCTCTCATTGCCCATTAGCAGCGATTGACATGTTCTAGTAGGAAACACTGCTCCATCACTGCCTGCGTTGCGCCTCCCCAGTTTTCTCTCCTGCGCAACGCTGCGATGAGCGCCAGCGTCAACGCCGCCGCCAGTGTAAGCGTTAGCGCCCGCTGCTTCACATCTACACATGGTTCCCTTTAGCGGGAGATGGTGTAATTTTTTTTCAAGTAGTTTTGTGACGTAGGAGTAGAACAACTACATGAAAGACTTGCGTGCTATTTAAGTTGCACGAATTTATTACTTTCAATAAACAAATATATCGAGAGAAGTAAAAGAGCTGACGACAAATTTAGCACTGCCACCCTTGTCTCTCGGCACGTGAGCGGTGTGCTCTCAGCCGTCGCGTAGACCTTCTGTTTTCGGTGTTGCCGTCTCTGTCGTTTCCGCCACTGTACCATCACCACCATCGTCCGTGGCCTGGTCGAGCCCTGCTCTGCCCACGAACTCGATAGGGTCGATGAAGATGGCCGGCTCTTCTGATGTTGATGACGGTGATTTCAGCGTGCGATCTGAAATCGAGAGTGTTTTTCCGTAAATCGGAGGTGTTTATTGATAAATTTAGGGCCGAATAAGGAGTCATGCGCGAGCAGGATACAGCGCATTAACTTTCGCCACCCAGGTTTGCGTAAACCTCTTAGCTGCACAGGCGTTCTGGTATTGCAGACCCAGTGAAAAAGGGGTCACTCAATGTTCAGAAACGAAAACAGTGAGCCGTGCGTAGCAGAATGAGCCACCACCGTGGCTGCGCTGGCTGCTAAGGCTATTTTATACAAAGTGTTACGTGTAGTTTGAAATGAATAAATCTTGAAGTGGCGCCACTCTTAGAAATTAGACAAAAGCCGCACTGTTCGGAGTTAGTCTTCCTTGCACGCTTTATTTCATTATCTGCAATTACTGAGATAACACGGCGCTTGTTTCACTGAAATTTCAATATTCGTCTAAATGCCGAAGGAATAATGAAGCTCAATGAGAAACACTGGAATCAATTTACTATAGGAAGGTAACGCTGGAACGTTGCTTTTTTGCCGGCCCCGAAAAAGCCCTTAAATTAATACAAAAGCAGCAAAAAAAATCGCAAAAATGCATTCATGGGGGTTTTTGTACGCTGGGTATGGCAGCGCTGCCTATTGTTCTTCAACACGACAGGCCTCAGGTTCGCTGCACAAAGTCAGCCGATGTGTTCACCTCTGTATTCAATGTGGCTTATAGTCTCTCATATGATTCTATAAGAAACTTCAATAATCAGACAGAGGCTGATGGTGTAGGCTGGATACCGTGGCCAATGACTTTTTCTATGGGTGACGTGAGCTTATAGTTATTTCGAAACAAGACTGAGAACGCGTGATCCACACATGGAAACCACACTTAAATAATATATTTTTTAAATATTTTGAACACTTTTTCTCAGAAAACCTTGACAATAGAGTCAAAGGAACACAGAAGTATCTAAAAATAACGTGTTTTCATATTCTTCACGTGATCCAACGCTCCTGAGTTCGGACACACATCCAAAGACCTCTCCTGCCCACAGAGGTTCGCGTATATTTTGTCATAGATAAGTGGACTAATTCAACCAACTTAGAAATAATCTGAGTGCCTGAAGACGACTACAAAAGTGATCTCGTTGTTATCATTAGTGAAATGTGTATTTAAACGCTTTATTAGTTTCGTTCGAGTTACTTGCGACACTCAGTGGTGTTTCGAGTGAATACGGCCTCAATAAAATATGTGGTGAGGATTTTGAACCACTGCACGAGTGCTACGACACAGCCTGCTCAATGTTAGACGTCATCAGTTAAACTCCAGTGGTTTAGACTATAATATCAATGGTTTCATATCTTTCGGTCTACGCAAATCGATTGCTACCTGCCATAGCGGTAGCATGCCAGAAGTACAGTAGCATAACATCAGTTGCAAGCCATGGTGAGCGAATTTAGCGTCGCTTAATTTTTCTGCCAAAATTGAGCTCGTGAAGTTACGGTATATGAAGAAGCGTAGCAGAATTCTTAATGTATATGATTCAAGGTGAAAATATGTCAATGGGATGAAAGGCTATGGTGATATGCAAACATGTAGTTCCCCAACAGACTTGAAAAAAGACTTGGAATTAGTTGATGCGCAGCTTTCAACTAACGACCACCCTGCTTCTTCCCTGAATACAGTGCAGCGCCAACTATCCCGGCCGCGTGTCGGTGCCTCCTCCCCGTCTGCTCATTATAAACGTTCCGCGACACCATATCATCCCGGGAACCAGTGAGGCCTTAATACAGGTGCTTCGTTCCTTTGATGTACGAATGTTATGTGCCAGTGAAAAAACTAAAACAAAAGATGCTCATATACGCGAAGGACAAGCTTCCGAAAGACATGTTACGTAGTGTTGTGTACGGCATTCCGTGTGCAGACTGTAAGCACGCGTACATTATCGAGACAGGTGATATTCAAAGGCGCCTAAAAGAACATTGTTATGACGCGAAAAAAAAAAAAACAGGTGTCTCCCAGTGCTATTGCTGAACATTGTTTCAAAGGGACACGATATTGACCGGGGCCGTGCGCATGTGGTAGCTGTTCGAAAAAATCTAGCTTCACGACTGCACCTCGATTCGTTGCTAATCCAAGCTACTGATGTCACGCTGAACTGCAATGACGGCACCCTTTGCTCTGTTGATGCACGATGTTTGCGTCATCATTTGTACGCACTTAATCACCACGCCTTTGTGTCAATCGTGAAGAAAGCCCAGTGAGTTCTTTTCACATTTGTTCAGAGTAGTTATTTTACCTATGACCACATATTCCATTTAAATATTGTAGCGAATGGTTACCCAACCTATGTGTTATTCAGACACAATTGGAGTTCCACAGCAGCTTGCAACTGCCAAATAACCTTTTTTTTTGTTCTGAGTCAGAAATTCTATATATTTTAAAGTTATTTCTGGTGCGCTTGTGCAGCAGCGGAACTTAATATACCGCTACATTAACATATCCAGCATAAAACCCTTTATGTTGTAAAAGTACACTCTTGTCTCCAACGCTTTCATTCGAAAAGGCACCGGTACTTGCTGCCTTACATGGTACGAACGTTCTCGCAGTACGATTGACGGAACGGTATATGGAGCATAGGTTAACAACGCTACGTAAGCCTACTCACGGCTGACGACCATGACGAGCACCAGCGAGAGGATACAGGTCGCCGAGGCGACGATCAGCACCTTGACCCACGTGTACGGGTCCAGTAGAGGTGGCGCCCTGCGCACATAACATCACATATTCATGGCTGTATCCATAGGCGAGCGCACGGGGGGCAGGTGGGGGGCGGCCGCCCCGCATAGACACCTAAGAGGTGGGGTGCAAAGTCAGCCCCATACATATACGTAATAATAAGGAGGGGCGCTGCGAAGAACCTCCCCCCCCCCTCCCCTCTGAAGGGGAACTCGCTCACGCCTATGGCTACTCTAGCAGTTTGTTTCTACTAAGGAATGATTCGGAGGCATGGCAGCAGGTGGCTTTGTAAGGAATGCTAAACAAGCAAATAAATACCTACTCCTACTTTCTGGTCAATGTGTTTATCATTCATTCCAACACTTGCATGGGCAATTCTTTGTAAATGCAAAGGCGGACACGAGGCAGAAGTCAAGACACCGCAAACGTGGGCTCTCATGACTTATCTCAGTAGTGTCCGTGTTTGGGCGGCCAGTCTTTAATGTGAATACATGCGAACTAGCTCATCTGCTGTTCTAAGCCATGTACAGTCGTCAGCAAGCTTAACACGAACGCTCCGCAGCGTGTCCTAAAACAGTTTGATTGACGCTAGCGCCGCGTAGCTTTGGGTTCTGTTGCCGAGATGTTACCCATGTATGCCGACATGCTATCCAAGCATACCGAGGCATTATCTGGACAACAGCCACCAGCGCTTCGCGGCTGGCATCAGTCAAACTATTTTAGATCACGCGCCGGAGCGTTCGTGTTAAGCTTGCTGACGACTGTACATTATTGATTAACTTAACGTGATTCATCTACATGCCCATGCAATGAAATTGGACATGCGGAATTCAGGAACACCTCTCCGCCTGAATATTCACAAACAAAACAAGGCACAATGAGAAAACATATTCATGGCAGTTTGTGTGTTTTCTTTCTGTGCCTTCTTTTTCGATTGTGTCGGGATCGAGCGCAACCAAGGTGTTCCCGATGCTTATCTAACGAACTCACATAGGCCCCCTCGTTGCGGAATGCAAATTTCCTAAGGAACAAATGAACTTCACGAATTGCGAAAATTTTGGGTGGTTTAGTTTTCTCAAACACCCTCAATAAAAAACACGAATACAAATACATTGGTTTTCCGAATGCTTTCAAAGAGACCGCTCCTACATGGAAGCTATTACCATGCTCCAGTATACTAGACAGGTCATTGAAAAAGTGCAACCCAGGTCTGTTTCCTTGTATCCACTGCTATAGAACTTTTAATGGCTGTTTCAGCGCCTTAATGAAGAGGGGTACAGGGTTGAAATAAACCGACAAAACACTGTCCTTAGGATATCTAGCTGCCTACAAGATGATATCATTGAAAAAGTAGAAAAAAAAGAACCATTGTTATAAACAATACCCAGAAGAATCAACACTCACTCGTCGCCCGAGTCGTCGTCCGAGTCTGTCAAGGTGCGTTCCGATGAACTGCCCCTCTCGCCTTGTGCGGATTGTGGATTGGAAAACGAAATATGGTTACAGATGACCCGCATACGAGTATGTGCATGCAACTAGTACAGAGAAGCCTACTCGAGAGACAAATGCACTATACGGATGGTGCCGCACCAGGTTCCCTTGCAGACCAGGGCCCGAGCTCACAAAAGGCTGAACACTCAAGCGCGCGCAAACAAGGACAGAGGGAGGTTGACTGCAACACAAGCGCTTTTGTTGCAATCCCCTCTCTCTATCCTTGTGAGCGCGCTTAAGTGTTATACATGTTAAACCATCTAGCCCAAAAATCGGTGCTCATGAAATGGTCTTGCGCTAGAATAGTTCCTCAGAGCAAAATTTCGTCCAATCATTATGCTGGACGCATTGTTGATATGCCCAATGGTCAATGGCAAAAAAAAAAATGTACGAACCATAACCTTTATGAATTTGGCCCCATGGTTTGATAGTTCCATCCTGCATATTTCTGGGTTGTACACGTACATCAACAAGAGTAATTCAACGAAACTCTTCTACATCTGCCTCCAAAACGCAGCCATTGTTCTATGATAAAATCGGTGAAAAGTACTTTTCAGTGACCGCGCAGAATCTCACACGTCGTTTAGTAGCGCCAGAGCGAATAATGTTTACACTTAGCAGATATTTTCGGCAGCGAAACACTATTTGTGCATCATTTCAACCATAAAGATGAACTACGGAGCCCTGTAAGTAATGCCATGACAAAAGTACTACTTGCAGGACTCCTTGTATGCCCAAGCTTTTCTTAGCTTTAGGAAAGTAGAAGCTTTTTGAAGCGCGCTGCGTCCGAATCCACTTCATTTGTTCACCCTCCCACTGGGAGCTGGTATTATTGGCGTAGTATGCTCAGCAATTTTTCATTCGTGTAGTTGAAAGAAAAACAAAACGTGGGAAAGCGCTCACGAACCAAACTGTGAGGAGGGCAGTGTTTCAAAACAGATGAGTGCGTTCGAAGAAGGCCAATTTCACAAAGCCTTCTCTTTCGCAAGTGCGTTTTTCCATTCGTCAGCGGGCTTCGTTAATAACATGTCCCGCATCATGATTGGCTGAAATGTTCCACAACGGATATTTTTAGCGTATGGTATCTTTGGTCAATACGGGCCCTGTTCCTCTCTCGTACGGCTGCATACTTGGGAATGTCATTGTGAAAGTGGACCCTCCTTCCTTGCAATGTTAAGATTTCTTATAAAAAATGCGAATGATTTTTATTCTCCCGTGGTGCTACAAAGGGGTAGGTGCGAATTTTCGTGCTTGGTGAGCCTCTTCTCTGACGAGCTTTTTCAGAATTCGTTGAATTGCCTATAAAGAATATTTATAATAGACACAACTGAAAAATTTTACATTCGCTTTATTTAATAACTGCCTTCTTCCTTCACATGACTTGTTAAGGTTTCGAAAGAGCTAGCAGTTACGAACGCCAGTGGGCTAAGTGCTGATCTTCAATTCAGCCAATGAGAGGTGCAGTGTTATACGGTTAAGGTGGCCAATAGTGTTTCACTCACCATCCGACCTTTTGCCACCGAAGTCCGACGGCCGTAGTGGTCTCGACTTGTCCGTGTAGATGATGCGGTACGGAAATGGGTTGCGGGGCGTCGGAGGTACTTTCCAGAATCCGCTCTCGTCTGTTGGAAAGTGACGAAAACAGAAATTGCATTTTGGAATTAAGCTACCTTACAGCGACATTTGGTATGGGCTACTGATCACACTTATTCAGGAAGGCGAGGATAGATAAGGATGGATTTCACGGTCATAATGCATTACTTCACTTTAGCCATAGAGTTTCCTATAAATACACTAGAGGGAACTCTGGCGCTAGTGTCTATGGGAGCTGCAACACACGGCACTTCAGCCGGCATGGGAATCATGGGTAGTACACAAATTTGCCTAGTCTTGCCTAGTCTTCGTTCTTTTGGCTGCGTGTGGCCTGAATTCGCTTTGCCGCAGTACGAAGTTCAGCAAAGGTTTAGCGGTTACGCTTCACCACCTTGACCTTTTAAGACTCACGAATTCAAATACGCTCACGAAGTTCAAAATGGTCGATTCTTTTATCCGAAAATGGAACAAAAACGCAACAATAAACAAAGCCACAAGTGCGTTCGAAGCCGAAAGCACGAAGACTAGGCAAATCCGTGTACTACCCATCATTCCCATGGTGGCTGAACGATCGCAGCGCCAGAGTCCCCTCTAGTTAATTTTAGGAAAAACACTATGACTTTTGCAAGAGTACTGTGAGAGGACAGTGGTAGATATAAAAGGCGCATTTGTAAAGCCTACAGAGTATGTGACTGTGGCGCAATGGATAGAGTGCCCGGAAACTCTTGTAGCGGACCATGATCATGTGTATTTTTTCGACGTCATTTCCTGTGACGGAAATGCGTCACTGAAATCTTGGTGGACCCCGGCATAAACAACTTCCGTGTTAAAATACGGGAGCCGCTGAATTCCCCTTTTTGAAGCCTATACTTTGTAAAGGCAATTACATGCCCCGCTTCTTTTTGCGTGTCTTGTGAAAGCGCCAGAACCGACATGCGATTTTAGGGATATCGCATTGCGATGAGCTACCGAAAGTTCACGTCGTCGACACTCGTCAGAATAAGACCTCATATCCAATATGAAACCTGGATGCCTGGTTGTCGGCTGACGCTCTACTATCAGTTTACCGCTCAAAACACCAACTTCAAGCTCTCACACCACGCTTTATGTACAGCTTGCCTATCGAACGAAATGCGTACTGCCCCATGTGGTTTGTTAACTGTCCAGAGAACCAATGAGCTGAAATGGCGGGGCAGCTACGGATACCCAGACGTTTACCACGTTTACCCTACTATTCTCAGTTATGCCACGTGGATACGAAATCACGCACGTTAACTCTTTCTTTCCAGCACATCCATGTTACCAGGGGTTCTACCAATTTCTATTGACACTTAGGTTTTTACCTTTTCTTATAAAACATCTCATGAATAGTTCGCAGTTTTCTTTATCGTATACATAAAAGTCGTTATAAGCCATGACCACCAGTTTATAGAAATGGCCCAAAGTTCATGTAGGTGAGTTGTTTTCCATAGTGCTCGCACCGAAATTTTGCCGCCTGGAGGTTGGACTTGAACGTATATCGTATTACTAAGAGGTCAAGCCAGCCTGGGGGGTGACGGCATACTTACCTGGCAAAGGCTTGTCTGGCGAAATGGCTCCTGCAAAAAATAAAAATCCTGTAGAAATGATTATTCCGTATTAAAGAAATACCTTTGCTCACCCGGTTCTGAAACACATCTTACAGCGCTGCTTGTGTGCTACAGGACCACATTTTGGAGAAGAATGGGTGTTTTCATCTCTATGTGCTGTGTGATGATGACCCAAAAAGAAAAACAAACACAATGCCGTTTTCCGAGAAGCCCCACTTTTTCTTGTCCACAATCATAGAAAGAGTTATATAGGTGTTGCAGCGAGAGCAAGGAAAGGGTAGGAGGAAAAATTATTGTTTATAATACGAAACAGCGAGAATGTCTTCTTTGTTCGCTCTATTTGGCAGATCTGGCGTTTCAGAAACCCCTTTGTTAGGCGGTGACCAGTTAACCGTCCGCCAATATTCAATGACTCTGCAGACTCGGCGCCATAACCATTACTGCCCACGTTTCTGCCATAGCTTGCAGCAACTGTGTGTGTGTGTGTTTTTTCACGGTGTGGACGCACCAACATCATGTGCTTTAAGGTGTCCGGTATATCGAAGAATAGGCGCAGATATGAGACTTATGGGATGTACATCAGGTGATAATAACCTGAAAACTTCCGGCCGCTTGTATGGTCCACGTACGTAAAGCTGTGTTCGTGTTGGCACATACGCCTTTGTAGTGTGTCAGAAACATCTACCTTCATCATATTAAAGTAGCGACGTTAGGCTTTCGGTTGGGAGCAAACATACCATCCAAAAAATTGGGGGGACCCTTAAGCTTCGCCTTTAAGAGTTGAACGCGATAGCGACATCCCGTCCCTAGTGCGTACTTCAATCACTTAGTGCATACTATGTAATGGGTAGTATGCTTTAAACCAGGAGAAATTATGCGCGGCAAATGTGGGAAATGTTTTCGAACTTGCTATGCACCCACTACGTGGTGTTAAGGGAATACGCGCAGTAAGGTGCGTGCCGTTTGTAATGGGTGGCTGGCTTTAAACTATGGAATCGTTATGATAGTCACATATTCTGACGCCCGATGGCAATGTACGCTTGTACCACGCAATATTCCTGGGACATTACATGTTATATTGCGACGCCTATATAAAGGACGCTTGCGCTTGCGAAGCATGGAAGTTATTTTCACTGCATTTCCAAGCAGAGGAAGTTATTTTCACAGTATTTCCAAGCAGAGGCATGGCTGTGTGGTAGAACACCTGCTTGCCACGCAGACAACCCAGGTTCGATCCTCACTCGGACCCGAAATTTTTATTATTTATTTTATTTGCATCTTTCTCGATTTTTCGGTCACGGACAAGATGATTTTTCGCTCGCAACCAACGACGCCGACGCCGACACCGACACCGACGCCGACGCCGGAATTTCTGCGAAACGAGTTCTTTAACGCTATCGCGTTAAAACTTTTGTCAGATCCCACACACTTCGGGAATCGACCTGGTGCGAAGCAGTCACCAGGGAGCTGTCTACACCGCATCGCTTGACTTTGACAAAAATCAAGGCATTCGTTATGCCTTACCAGTTTTCAATTACTTCACGTTAATGAAAATGGCGCGAGCGCACTAATACCGCGTCAAGTAATCATGACGTACGTGGAACGCATATAATTACTTTCATGTTAAGACATGTCCTTTATGTTCGCTATAACACTCATGTCACGCCATACCAATTTTGGTATATATCGAGTTATTGAAACGGCTGCGAGCGCGCCAAGAACAAGCATGCAAAGCGTATGGTACATCACATTCATGTCATGATTTTCGTCTTACGACCTCATCTTTAGGACACACTCATGTCATGTCATACTAATTGGTATATATTCCTTTTGATAAATCAGCCGTGAACGTACAACGACCACGTCAGGTAAATCGTGCCGTACACGACAAGCGTATGATGATTTTTTTGTGCGACCTGCTTTTTATATTTGTCATGCACCGCTTTCCTCGTATACCAATTAATGAAACGGCCACAAGAGCACAAGGTTGTCCTCGGCAAGATAGATAGATAGATAGATAGATAGATAGATAGATAGATAGATAGATAGATAGATAGATAGATAGATAGATAGATAGATAGATAGATAGATAGATAGATAGATAGATAGATAGATAGATAGATAGATCAGTAATTTGAAAAAGTTATTTCATGCTAATAACACAAATAAGAGCTGGCAAGTTTTTTGCAGCGCGCGAACATAGAAAAAATTACACCATCTCCCGCTAAAGGGAACCATGTGTAGATGTGAAGCAGCGGGCGCTAACGCTTACACTGGCCGTGGCGTTGACGCTGGCGCTATCGCAGTGTTGCGCAGGAGAGAAAACTGAGGAGGCGCAAAGCACGCAGTGATGGAGCGGTGTTTCCTACTGGAACATGCCAATCGCTGCTAATGGGCAATGAGAGACAGAAGATTCCGACTGTACACAGAGACCCGCAGTGCGCTTTTAGTTAACGCGCACGCTGCGAATTTTTATTGTTCAACAACGCACAGGAGAAATCTCCCACCGGCACCACCTTGGAGGTCAAGATCCATTGCCATATATACGCGATGGACAGTGAACGGTTGTGCAGCGCGAGCAGTCGGTTTTTTCAACCAAGAAACTCGCTAGCAGACGCTGCCTGCGTCGGCGTCACGAGGCGAGAGAGGGGGGGAGCGTAGGAGAGGAGAGAGAGAGAGGGGGGGGGACGCGCATGCGCAGTGGGGTGTGGACGCTGTGGGCAGGGATGCCTAGAGGAGAGAGGGGGGGAGCGTAGGAGAGGTGAGAGAGGGGGGGACGCGCATGCGCAGTGGGAGCCCAGGCAGGGATTCCTAGAGGAGAGAGGGGGGAGCTAAGGAGGGGAGAGAGGAGGGGGAGGCGCATGCGCAGTGAGGGTGTGGTTGCCGCGGGGAGGGATGCCTAGAGGAGAGAGAGGGGGGAGGAGAGGTTTTTTTTTTATTTTTATTTTTGTAAAGGGTTTGCGCATGCGCAGTAAGGGAGGCCACGCCGCACACCACCACCGGATTAAGCTTCGCCATAAGATGCTTCACATCTAAAAAAGGACAGAGTAGACAGCGCTGTTTATGTCTACTCTGTCCTTTTTTCCTATGTTCGCGCGCTGGAAAAAACTTGCGAGTATGATTACAAGCCAACTACCCCAAGCTTCCGCACTTGAAAGCTTCAAATAAGAGGCTGCCAATTTTTTATAGAGTCAGCAGATTCTTTAAATTTTGAGTGCTTAAATATTGGGTGATGTTAAATTTCAGCTGCCATTTCTTGTTTCATAACATGGAAAGCAGTAGCTATGAACTTGATGAGCGTGCTGTATTATCTCTCAGATTAAGGAAACCTCAAGTGAATGGTGATTACTTACGCAGCGATGCATGGTAGAGCTCGCTGAGTTCCGCTACTGGGAAAAAAAAGAACCGTGTGTTAATGGTTCACTGCCGTCTTCGTCTACGCCACGACCACGTGACAATATCCTGTTCCGCCCACTTAACCGAGCCATGACCAAACGGCGATGAAGATGAAAATAAAAGAGCGAAGAAAGCAGGCCGAGGAAAAGAAGAAGAGAAGGAATAATATATGATGGCGATCATGTAGCCTCAATAAACCTTCGAAGGCGCACTGCTTTCGTAGACTTTCACAATGGAATATGTCAGTAAATTAATGTCTGGTATAATGATAGCATGCCAATAGCCGGCGACTTCTCTCTCGCATAAAAAACAATTTTACATCAAGGAAAGTCGAAAATTTGGCCTTTATTTTGTGGCTATTTCGGGTCATCGTCAGTCAGCAAAAGAAGCAATAAAAATTGTTAAAGAGAAAAGTTAAACGGTAATTCAATTTAACCAATTATAAGAAATTGGTTTCTGAACTGAGCGCCATGTACAGTCGTCAGCAAGCTTAACACGAACGCACCGCCGCGTGTCTTGAAACAGTTTGATTGACGCTAGCGCCGCGTAGCTTCGGGTTCTGTTGCCGAGATGTTACTCATGCATGCCGACCAACTGCCCAAGCATACCGTGGCATTATCTCGGCAACAGCGCCCAGCGCTTCGCGGCTGGGATCAGTCAAACTAGTCCAGGTCATGCGTCGGAGCGTTCGTTTAAGCTTTCTGAAGACTGTAAGTCTATCCTACGTATAAAAGCACCACTACAGACTTTTTCGAACTGTAACACTTCTAAATCTAAGTTGTAAGATTCGAAAGAGTGCTCCTAAAGATACGTTGGACTGCGCACTGTGTGTAAAAAAATCCGGTATTTTAGCTCAGCACAGGGGAATTTTAGTGAAATTTGCCTTGTGGCTCGACATATTATCGCAACAATAACAGAGCGAACTTAAAATACTTGTCAACGAGGATTGTAGCAATAGTCGTGCAAATGAACAAGAACAACAACAACAAAAAAGAGACGCTACCAATAATGCTTAAGAAGAAAGTGAGGTCGTTTTCAACTACCGGTACAGATGGAAATAGCCTCCTGACAGAAATGAAAGAAGGCGTTTTGACTGCTTTTAAGGCAAGACGGCTGCTGGAAAACCTGCTCCAAAAGGCTGTCCTGGACCAATACGTCTGTGGTTAACAACATATTAATTTGGCTCTTCCACATGTCCGCTGTTTATTTTTCGAAGCAATATAAAATATATAATTTGTACTACCGCTCTTCATTGCCAGCGGACAACAAAAAAGAGTTCCTACATAGGCCTATTTCGTAAAAGTAATGTACGGAAAGTTACAGATTCAGCAAAGCGAGAAGAGGAAGTAGGGTGTTATAATGCTTATGCACATCCATCAATTGCAGTTTTAGTGCGAGTACATTGTAAGATACATCAAGGACCCCACGCGATTATCGTTTGCCTTATCAAGAAATATATATCAATCGGAGTCTTACCCATTTTGTTGCGACCGCCGGGAAACTAGATGACCACTTCTTTTTCGTCTTTCTTGTAAAGTGTCGGGAATGATGTTCATTCGCTCAGGTCTGCATGAGGAAGAAGAGTTAATTATGACTTAACACCCCCTACGTAAAATAAGGGCTGTAGATGCAGCAACGTGACATAACATGGTTTTTACGCAGTAATATATATTTCTTTAATTTGAGCCTTGTGTTCCGTAAGCGTGAACTACGAAATTCACTGCTGATTTCCGTCATTAAACAGGACGTAAATGTACAGAGAAAGAAACATAAGTACAAATGAGAGAAATGCAGGGAAGTTAACATGTCTACAGTGGACAACATCAATACGCGGCCTTGCCATTCGTTTCAAGTAGATATGTCCGGCGAACTCCCTGGCTACCCCTCTATATAGACTTGACATTTATACCGGCAGTAAAGTGATTTATTAAAAAATAATAATTTGTGAGAATTTATTATTCAGCCAATCATACAATTTCATTTTTTATTCCAGTAATGACTAATATAACCGAAGGACTAAGATGATGGTATCACTGGTGAATTAAAAAATTATTTTTTCTACTCCGATAAAAAAAAAATAGCGCACCCCCTGTCATACCTTCTCCCTTAAATGTTCAATTGAGAAACAAATTACTAACGTTATGTTTTCAGGATTTCTTTTAAAAGCCAGGCAACGCTCCTACATTTTCTTTTAATTTGAAAACTGCCCTTGAGACGCCCACGAAAAAATCACGCCATATCCACGAAGTGAATGATGATGAGCGGGCGAAGCTCGATCATTTTCATCCATGGCAGAAAGAGAATGTGTGGTCTGGAACGGGCTTATACTTCATGGTCATCAGCGTCATCGTCATCGTTATCACGTGGAGTGGTTACATTCCACTATATGTGGCTATATACCTACCTACCTACTACTACTACGACAACTACAGAGGAGGGACAGACCCACACCCTTAGGAGCTTCGTCCCTAAAAGAGGCCCCTTTCTGTACCCACTCGGGATGT
>JALIZH010012959.1:0-37113 GCA_030522465.1 Rhipicephalus appendiculatus
TGTACCCACTCGGGATGTGGTACGAAAAACAACAACAAAAATAACACCTCGCACACCTTGGGTGCCACCGCGTGGCACGTGACGCAGAGGGGTCATTTAAGAGCGTCCGGTCTGCGTTGTCGACACTTGAAGCGCGTTGCTCAAACACAAAGGCGTAAAAACTGTGACAGTTAATTCACGCTTGTCCTGTGTATACATGCGCGTCCCTTTCGAGCGTCCTTCCTTGTACTTCAGCGTGAAGCTGCAAGTATCGAGCTGCTCGTCAATCTTCGTGTGACATTCCCATTTCTTGTTATCGCTTTCATTGCTTCGTCCTTGCGGCGATACTGTGACTTTTACACCATACTAACTCTGAGGTAACTCTACTTGGTCTTAAACCTTCGTAAAAACTACATTCAATCAAAATCATTATTGGTGACCGAACCGACCAAACCTCATGCGATTCATATTCCTCATGCGATTCATATTCCTCATGTCAAGAATGGTGGCCGGACGCACTCGTAAAGTATTATTACGAGCAGTCAGCTGTACCCGCAGTATAAGGTACACAGGGAAGTTTATTGCATACTTGTAACTGCACTGGGTAACAAAAGGACAGCACATACACGAAGCGGTGGTACGCCACCGTGAATGGAGCCAATAACGCGTTAACAGCGAACGTACTCTATGTTGAAAAGACTCCGTAGTTTCACTAGTTAAGTTGAGCATTTAACCTAAATACTGAATGTGAATGAAGCGCAACAGCACTATCACTAGATAAGGACCAAATTGTATACCCACTCTATATATCTATTAATCTATGTAAACATAAACATCCCTTTTTATGCGTGAAAGTGCGACATCACAGTCGGTGCAATGGCTGAGGCTTGTTTAGGAGCACAGCAACACTGTGATGGTCCTTTTTCCTGTCGCGCTTGCAAATGCGTGGTTACACACACACACACACATACACACACACACACAAACATATATATATATATATATATATATATATATATATATATATATATATATATATATATATATATATATATATATATATATTGCCACGCGCGTTTCGTATTACACTTTTGCTGTATTTGGTTTACGCCCACAGAGACTGTAAGCAATGCTCAGCGCAAACCGCGCCTCATTTCTAGAAGCTTCGCGATTACTGTAGATCGTTGTGTTAAGATTGCGCGCAAGACGCGAACACGCGAGCTTATTCCAGAGCTTTCGCGACAACCAGTGATAAGGCTGGAATATTTTCGAAGACTCGCGTATAAATGTCGACGCGCTTCACCGCTTGTCAGTTGATCGACGGCCGACGCTCCGTTCGCCGCTATCAGTGCCAGTGCTTATTGCTGTAATCTGACTTTCCGTTTACCGGCCACAAGTTCGGCCTAATAAACAGTTTCATCTTGAACATACCGACTGCTGCTTGGGTCAACGTCCACGTGACATCTGGTGGAGGTGCTTCACGGCTCATGTACCGAACGCCCCCCCTCAAGCCGTGAAACCAGCCCACGTCGCGAAGAAGACACCGACACCATCAGTGACAGTCGGGCCAGCCGCAGGCTGAAAGGACTCCCCCCGCAGCACGGACTCCTACCGGACAAGCCAAAAGCCACGGTGACGAAGACGACAGGGACAATGACAGCCGCTGTGTCCCCAGCAACGATCGTGATCCAGCCACCGAGAGAGCTACCGACTTTCCATAGATCGCCAAGTGAGAACCCCGAGACCTGGCTGGAGACGTAGGAACGCGTCGCGACAATGAACAACTGGGACTCCAACGAAAAACTGCGACGCACCTACTTCTACCTCGAAGACGCCGCGAGGACGTGGTTCGAGAACCGGGAGTCCATGCTTCGAACGTGGGACCTCTTTCGTGGCGCTTTCTTGGAGACGTTCGCGAGCGTCGTCCGAAGGGAAAGGGCCGCCGCCTTACTGGACACACAAGTGCAGCTCCCGAATGAGAGCTTCACGATCTTTACGGAGGAGATGGCGCGGCTTTTCCGGCACGCCGACGCTGACATGCCCGAGGAAAAAAAGGTTCGGTTCCTCATGAGAGGAGTAAAGGAAGAACTTTTCGCCGGACTTGTGCGCAACCCCCCAAAGACAGTCACGGAATTCGTTTCGGAGGCCACTACCATTGAGAAAGCGCTGGAACTCCGCAACAGGCAATACAACCGCCGCCTGCCTACGACGAGCTACGCGGGTGTTCAAGCGCTGAAAGCCGACGACCTACGCGAAACGATCCTAGCGATCGTTCGAGAGGAACTGCGCAAGCTCTTACCCTCGACCCAGCCTCAAGTGGACCCGATCGCCGACATTGTTCGTGACGAAGTGCAGCAAGCGTTGGGGATTCCCGAACAAACGCAACCCCAGCCGCAGGCCTTGAGTTACGCTGCTGCAGCCCGACGCTACGAACCCTCTCAACGCCCCCGTTAGGACGCCGCACAGCAGCACTACCGTCGCCAGACGCCGCCGCCACCACCACCACCGCCATCTCGCCCGCCTGCAGGCTAGCGGTACACGCCGAGGAAGACCGCCATCTGGCGAGCCACCACCGTCCACTCTGCTACCATTTCGGAGAAGCCGGCCACGCGTACCGCCGATGCCAGTACCGTCAGATGGGGCTACGCGGATTCGCCGTCAACGCGCCGCGTCCGCAGCCAGGCGAACGGCCTCGCGACATCGACGACTACCTCTCCGGAACACAGTGGCAAGAACGACGACCTTCCCGCTCGCCGTCGCCCGGCCGCTACATGTCACCGCACCGCCGGCAGTACACTGGCCCAAACCGGGGCCGGTCGCCTAGCCCGTATCCGGGAAACTAAGGGCAGCAACCGATGGAAGTGCGGTTGCTGTACGACGAAATACCGAAGATCATCCGCGGCCGCCGACGACGACAACGCGAGGAAACCAGAACACGACGCGAAGCAGACGAAGCCCTGCCGACGAAACATCGCGGACCGACGAAGACGTGACGACGCCACAAGGAAGCAGCGCAACAAATCGACGTAGCCGTGATCCGACGCCGCGATCCAACCGCAACGGACGACGACGAACCAGCGACCTCGAGTAATATTCGACGGTCACAACGTCACCGCTCTCGTCGACCCTGGAACCGACTATTCCGTCGTAAAAGGGACTTTCGCGACGAAGCTGAAGAAAGTGAAGACTGCTTGGCAAGGCCCTGAAATCCGTACCGCTGGGGGTCATCTAATAACGCCAGCCGGTGTTTGCACAGCAAGAGTCACCATCAATAACCGGACCTATCCAGCCAGCTTTCTAATCCTACAGCACTGCTCCAGGGAATTGGGATCGACTTCCTAAGTAAACACGGTGCCGTCATCGACCTGAGGTCTCAGTCGATAACACTAACCTCAGAAAAAGCGCTGCCTACGCAGACGATGCCATGGAGCCATGCATTGAACCTGATAGAAGAGCACGTCATCGTTCCGCCTCTCTCCAGCGTCATTTCCGTCGGCACCGAAAAACCCGCAGACTTCGAAGGCGTCATCGAGGGTGATCAGCACCTGCTTGTAAACCGTCAGATTTGCGTCGCACGAGGCATCGCCGAGTTGCGTGAAGGGAAAGCAACAGTGATGCTTAAGAATTTCAGCAACGAATACATGCACGTGAGCAAAGGCACGACGGTCGCCTACATCGAAGACATCGTGAAAACCAGCGACGCCTTCGCCCTCGCCGAGTTTACCGAACACGCTACGACGAATCAAGCTCAACAACTAACTTTCGACATCAATCCGAGCCTTCCCACGCATAAACAAGAACAGCTCAAAACCCTAGCTCCTGCAATACAAGGATTGCTTTTCGTCGTCGTCCAGAGTTCGACAGACCCCAGTCGCACAACACCGCATCATAACAGAGGAAAGTTTCCAGGCCACTACGTCAGAGCCCGTACAGAGCTTCAACGCGGGAACGCGAGGCAATAAAGAAACAAGTCGACGAAATGCTACGCGACGACATCATCCAGCCTTCAAAGAGTACGTGGGCATCAGCCGTGGTGTTAGTGAAGAAAAAGGACGGAACCCTACGCTTCTGCGGCGATTATCGCCGCCTGAACAAAATAACGAAGAGGGACGTGTACCCTCTCCCACGGATAGACGATACCCTTGATCGACTCCACAATGCGAGGTACTTTTCGTCGATGGACCTCAAGACCGGCTATTGGCAAATTGAAGTCGACGAGAGAGACCGAGAAAAGACCGCGTTTATAACACCAGACGGCCTCTTTGAGTTCAAGGTCATGCCCTTTGGTCTCTGCTCGGCGCCTGCGACTTTCCAACGGGTTATGGACACATTACTGGCAGGATTGAAGTGGCAGACTTGCCTCGTGTACCTGGACGACGTCATTGTGTTTGCTTCAAACTTCGACGAACTCCTCCGGCGACATGACGCAGTACTTCAAGCAATCAAGACCTCCGGCCTCACTTTGAAACCTGAAAAGTCCCGCTTCGCATACGAGGAGCTCTTGTTCTTGGGTCACGTGTTCAGCAAGTCCGGAGTACGCCCCGATCCTCAAAAGACAGCCGCCATCGCTACATTCCCGCCACCCGCCGACAAGAAGGCCGTCCGTCGATTTCTCGGCCTGTGCACCTATTACAGGCGGTTCGTCAAAAATTTTGCCCGCATCGCCGAGCCACTCACTAACCTTACCAGAACCGACGTCGAGTTCAAGTGGGAAACACCGCAAGAGGAAGCATTTCAAGAACTAAAACGACGCCTGCAAATGCCTCCGTTACTTGCGCATTTCGACGAACACGGCGAAACAGAAGTGCACACCGACGCAAGCAGCGTGGGACTCGGCGCCGTCCTTGTGCAGAAGACGGACGGACTGGAAAGGGTTATCAGTTATGCTTGCCGGTCGCTGTCCAAGGCAGAGGCCAACTATTCAACAACAGAAAAAGAGCGCCTCGCCATTATCTGGGCTACGTCGAAGTTTCGCCCCTACCTCTAGGGTAGGCCCTTCAAAGTTGTGAGCGACCACCACGCCTTGTGTTGGCTAGCCAACTTGAAAGACCCTTCAGGTCGTCTCGCAAGATGGAGTCTCAGAATTCAAGAATTCGACGTTACCGTCGTTTACAAGTCCGGACGAAAGCATTCTGACGCCGACTGCTTGTCTCGCGCCCCCCGTCGACCCACCGCCACAGGACGACCTTAATGATGACTGCTTCTTGGGAACCATAAGCGCCGATGACTTCGCTGAACGACAACGAGCCATCCGGAACTCAAGGGCCTTATAGAATACCTCGAGGGCAAGGCCACCATGGCTCCAAAGGTATTCAGACGAGGACTGGAGTCGTTTTTCTTGCGGAACGGCATTCTCCTAAAGAAAAACTTCTCGCCACTTCGGGCCGACTCCCTCCTCGTAGTACCTTCAGCGTTACGTCCCGAAGTTCTGGATGCTCTGCATGACGACCCGACGGCTGGACACCTCGGATTTTCCCGTACGCTCGCGAGGATACAACAAAAGTACTACTGGCCTCGCCTCGCTGCCGACGTCACCCACTACGTGAAGACCTGTCGAGATTGTCAACGACGGAAGACACCACCCACTAGGCCAGCCGGACTTCTGCAACCCATCGAGCCACCTCGCCGACCGTTCCAGCAAATCGGCATGGACTTACTAGGGCCGTTCCCGACGTCAAATTCCGGAAACAAATGGATCGTCGTAGCAACAGACTACCTCACCCGCTACGCCGAGACAAGGGCGCTGCCCAAGGGCAGTGCCGCCGAGGTAGCAAAGTTCTTCGTCGAGAAAATCGTACTGCGTCATGGCGCCCCGGAGGTCCTCATTACCGACAGAGGTGCGGCCTTTACAGCGGACCTAACACAGGCGATCCTGAGGTACAGCCAAACAAGTCACCGCCGGACGACCGCCTACCACCCACAGACCAATGGCCTCACCGAGCGTCTAAATAAGACCATCGCCGATATGCTGGCCATGTACGTCGACGTCGAGCACAAGACGTGGGATGCCATCCTTCCGTATGTAACATTTGCATACAACACGGCTGTACAAGAAACGACGCAGATGACGCCGTATGGATTGGTCTACGGAAGGACCCCGGCAACGACGCTCGACGCCATGTTGCCCAATGTCTCCGAGAGGAAAACATCGACGTTACCGTGTACCTTCAGCGCGCCGAAGAAGCCAGACAACTCGCCCGTCTGCGCATCCACAGCCAGCAAAAGACCGACAGCCGTCGCTACAACCTTCGACGACGCCACATGGAATACCAACCCGGTGACCGTGTATGGGTCTGGACGCCAGTTCGCCGACGGGGACTTAGCGAGAAGCTTCTTCGAGGATACTTCGGACCCTACAGGATACTTCGACGTCTCGGCGCACTCGACTACGAGGTTGTCCCTGACGGCATTACGAACTCTCAGCGGCGCCGTGCGCGACCTGAAGTCGTCCATGTCGTGCGCCTGAAGCCGTATTACGCGCGTTAGTGAACCCGAGGACTGTAATTTTTGCTTTATTATTGTACTTTCCTGCTTGTGCTAATTGTACTTTCTTACTTTATTGTTATTTATTGTTGCATGAATCCCCCCCCCCCCCCCCCCCCGGTGTTCTGTTTTAAGCATCGGGACGATGCTTTTTCAGAGGGGGGGGCATTGCCACGCGCGTTTCGTATTATACTTTTGCTGTATTTGGTTTACGCCCACAGAGACTGTAAGCAATGCTCAGCGCAAACCTGCGCCTCATTTCTAGAAGCTTCGCGATTACTGTAGATCGTTGTGTTAAGATATCGCGCAAGACGCGAACACGCGAGCTTATTCCAGAGCTTTCGCGACAACCAGTGATAAGGTTGGAATATTTTCGAAGACTCGCGTATAAATCTCGACGCGCTTCACCGCTTGTCAGTTGATCGACGGCCGACGCTCCGTTCGCCGCTATCAGGGCCAGTGCTTATTGCTGTAATCTGACTTTCCGTTTACCGGCCACAAGTTCGGCCTAATAAACAGTTTCATCTTGAACATACCGACTGCTGCTTGGGTCAACGTCACGGCCACGTGACAACATATATATATATCTATCTATCTATCTATCTATCTATCTATCTATCTATCTATCTATCTATATATATATATATATATATATATATATATATATATATATATATATATATATATATATATATATATATATATATACATTCTCCCAGAAACCTAACACATGTGTGAATAAACAAACATGGAAAAAAGAGCGGTCAGGAGGCCCTTCTGAACTGAGAGTTACCTAGGCTGTCCTATAACAATATGCTGCGGGCTGATTTAAATGGTAGAACCAGTTTAATGGCGCGATGCCCATACATTCAGCAACTGTCGTTATGAGCGGATGGACAGTTTGGTGTGGACGATCCGAACCGGGTCGTCTGCTGCCTATTCGTGGGTCAAGACGAGTGGGCGCTCATTCTGTCTGAAGGTAGCAACCGTAGCAATCAAGCGCGAGGACTGTCCGGCGATGCTGCCCATACCATCACACTCTCGAACCACCCCAACACTAAAAATATTAAGGCGAAAGCCTTTAATGTCTCATGCTCACGTCCGTCCGTCCGTCCGTCCATCCATGCGTCTGTCCATCCGTGTCCATCCGTCCATCCATCCGTCCGTCCTTCCCTCCGTCGGAGCCCTGGCACGGTGTCAGGTGGCCGCCGGGGCGCGTAAACGGACGGCGGTCGCGTCGGACTCTACAGCGCTCGGGCTTTGCTTGCGTAGCGTCGCTGTGCCCAGCGTTTCCAATCATACAAGGAGGGAGCCGCGCGCATCGCGTTCGATTCTTACCGACCCCGTCTCAATGGACACAGGCGTTCGCGGAACACACTTTGGAATTGACAAAGTGTCCGTCAATTGAAGCGCTGGAACGCGGATGGCGTCTGCACGATGCGCAAAGCGCGAGAAAATACGAACGCATGCGAACGGAAGCAGATTAGTCTCGCGTCTCGGTGCGATTCGCGGTGAAAAATTAAAAAAAGGAAACTATAGCACACTCATTTGAGTGCCATCCCACTGAGAGTGCAAAAGAAACCAGACATGGCATAGTCAGTCGAATGGCCTCAAGATTTCGCCAAATACACTTTGGAATGGGCAAAGTGTCCTTCAATTTTTCACGGCAACATCACAGGTGAGCTGCTCTACTGATAACAGTAAGCGTTTATTGATAAATATATTCCCTTTATAGCGCACATGGGGACACAAGAGTATGTATCTTGCACCTCAGTATTTTGGTAAAGCAGTTGGCTATCATGCCTGCCTGTACAAAATATGTACTTCATATGTGAAGTCAGGTACATGCGGAATTACCTGGTGCAACTTGTAGCCATTTTCTCTCTTACGGTTTTTCATAGAATTAATATTACTTAAGTAAAGCCGTCGCGTCTTCAAAAACTACAGAAAACACGATGAAGACTTTTGCAAATATTGAAAGGGTCACTCAAAAAATAAATTCAGCCATTTTGGATCAACTTTAACTATGGTTTGAGCACAACGCTGCACTTTGGGGAAATATTAGACGAATTCGCGGATGAAAGTGATTTCTAACTGCATTTTAAACAATCGAGTACTTACTTACTAGCGATTTAGAACAAATTAGAGGCTAGGTCCAAGCTATTCGGTGCAGCGACATTAAGAAAACGGTACGCGCACGAAGATGGGAACAAGAATACGACACACAGAGCGCTACTTCCAACTGATATTTATTGTGACACAAACACGCCATTAAGTAGTATCTTCACTCTTGAAATGTTACTGACTGCGCATTCTTGAGAACTGGGCTGCCAGATTCTTATTTTTACGCTATCTTTTTCTCTCTCCTTTCGCGCTAACGATTACAGGCTTTGTTAGCGCGCGCAAGAAAAACTGGGTGACAACAGAAGGGGGAATTTACAGTTACCGATGTAATGTAGACCGTTCAGCCATATTTCATCAGCATCATCACCCACATTGTGAAAGTGCGCTGCTACGCAGGTGCACACACTGTTGTATAGACGCATGGTGGATGCTTCGCTACGTCGATAAAGCTGCTGTATTTCGGCGTTAGGCACCATGTCGCCCTCAAATTACTTGCACCAGGAGTCAAAAGTGATTTACAATGGGACCTAATGAAACTCCCCCCACCTTGCTATGTGGCCATGCTACGGGTTCGGCGCAGCACGGGCGTAATTCTTGGAGAAGTCACACCATGACCTACTTTATTATTTTTATTTTTTTTATTTTATTTATTGCAGCCCTCAAAGCCAAATGCATTACAGAGGGGAGAGCTCATAATGTAAAACAAGAAAAAAAAATAAAATTCAAAATTCAAAATACAAGCATTAGGTTCCTAGGAAATAGAATTATATATATTGCGGTAATTATATACGAACAAAAATACGAGGGTGGTACAAAACAAATCAACACATTTTTTCTAGCTTTGGTATACAATGTTAGCTAAGTACGTTATTTTGGAAATAAGCGTTGTCCTGGATGCCGATTGTCGATCCGGGAAGGTGGTTCCAGTGAACAAAAATTTTGTCTGGAAATGAAGTTAAGCCTACTTTGGGGGGAATGATCTAGCTTGGGTGAGATGAAAGATGGAAGAGATATGATTTCATCGCGTAGGTTACGGCAATGGTAAGAAATCTAAGAAATAAGCATAAGCGGGAAACTGCGGCGAGATGCTAGAGGTGGTAGGTTAAGAGTGTTTTGTAGCGTTAGCTACAGTGGCCTAGCCAAGCCCGTTTCGCGTGGCACATCAAGAGCCGTGCTGCGCATGCGCGAGGATCAGTGATGTCACAGAGCTGGCGCACCTGAGCCGGCAGCTCCCGCGCACTCCGCCGCCGCCGCGCGCGACTCGCCGCTGCCGGTCCGCGCATTCCAGAGGAGTGACGTCGTAGCCGTGGTAGACGCAGTGGCGCCGCCGGCGCGCGCGTGCAGCCTTCGCTGTGCAGTCGCCGTCTGACACTGCGCTGGAGCCACGGCGCTTCTGACTGGCGTTTGCCTGTGTGGTATAGCCATGGAGAAGGAGAGCGCAAATGCTGCTCAACGGCGCAGAAGAGCGGAGAAGCTTGACTCATCGGATCCTGAAGTAGTTGCCTGGCAATTAGCGTCCCAAGCTGGGATTTGGGATTCATGGAAGCAGGATTTGGAATTCACCACCATTCATCTTGTCTATCAGAGACAGATAATTCCAAATACTGCGTTGGGGCCATAGAGACGGCAGCGTGTTACTTCACTGATCACCGAGCCGTCTTTGTGGCAATATAGAAGCAACGACGTTTAGCAAAAATTAATATACATGTGCCACATAATAAGTATACCGTGTGTGTGTCAGTGGAGCAGCAGTAAGCATGATAATCAAGCTAATCCTAGACTATCTAGACAATCAGGAAAGCTAAGAATAATGAGCTGAAGCTTTGCTAACGCTACGTATATCCTGGCATAGCCGAGCTAAGCCACTGCAGCATTTTTTCATGGTGGTAACACTTGCAGTACGATTGTAGCTCATTAAAATGAAACGGGCAGCGTTGTTTTGTATGAGCTCAAGCGCATTAATTAGGTAAGACGAACAGGGGTCCCAAATGGCTTATGCGTATTCTAGTTTGCTACGAACAAGCGTTTTGTATAATGTTAGTTTTAAACAGGAGGGGGGTGGTGAAAAAATTACGGAGCAGATAGGCTAAGATGCTGTTAGCACTGTTAATTATGCTACTGATATGGAGCGACCAAATTAATGAGGAGTTTATATGAACGCCAAGGTAGCGTTATGACGTGGCTTGTTCGAGTAAAGTGTTAGTTAGGTAATATGTTCCGGGAAAACTAGATGTTGTGCCAGAAACACGTAAAACTTTACATTTGGATGAATTAAGCTGCATTAGCCACAAGTTACACCATTCTGAGACGGAAGTGAGATCATTTTGTAGAATACAAGAGTCATTGATGTCATTAAGTTCTCGAAAGATTACACAATCGTCTGCGATTAGGTGTACGTTAGAAGATACGCAACTAGGTAAGCCATTAATATAAAACAGAAACAAAAGAGGGCCTAATACGGATCCCTGAAACACACTAGAGTGGACTGGACTTCGCGAGGAAATAGTATTGTTAGCAGTTAAAACCTAGGAGCGTTTACGAAGGAAGTATTCAAGCCAGGAAAAAAAAGACCAGAATCATTGTTTAGTTTGCTTTGATTAAAGAGCAGTAGTTTGTGGCCTACTTTTTCGAAGGCCTTCGCAAATCGAGGAAGACGCAGTCAATAGTGGAGCGGCGATCAGAAACGACATGAAGCATATGGGTGAATGAGGCTAATTGCGTTTCGCACGATAAGCCTTTACGGAAGCCATGCTGTGTGTTAGGAAAAAAATGAATTCGTTTTTAGGAAGTTCGCAATGCCCGAGTATATTTTGCCCTAATACGTTACATGGAATGATAGTCAATCACATGGGCCGGTAATTGAAAGGTGAATTTTTGTTACCTGATTTATGAATCGCGACCACCTTCCCAATCGTGCAGTCGGCAGCCAAAGTACCAGAGTTGAGAGTCTGCTGAAAAATCTTAGAAAGCCGTATAGAACAGTAAGTTTTAGCACCTTCCAGAATTTTTGAGTTAATGAAGTCAGCGCTTGCGCTCGAACATAGTTTCAGCGAGTCAATTATTTTCTCAATGCCGTAAGGTTCGACTATTATAGGATTCACAATGAAGTAGTTTTAAGTATATGTATTTGGAAAAGTGGATTGAACAAAATTGCTGCAAAAAGTGGAATTTAATACTGTTTACGCAGCCGCTGGTAACCGTTACCGTTGTCGTGAGAAATTTAAAAAAAATTGCTAGTAGAAGATGGTTATACTGGGTGTGTTCAGATAAGAACGTCGGTGCATGTCCGCCGACCCCCTTTAATTTCGCCGAACAAAATATATTTTGTTGTCCGAGTCCCGAGGACCACAAAACCACTTTTGGTTTCGCGAGAAAAAATTTCATCTTCTTGTAAAAAATTCACAAGTCTCCACTGAGCCGCCACCGCCTCTTTCGGATTTCGCGAAAATGGGATTTCGATGAAACGCTGCAAAAACACTATTGTAGCTGTAGGTCCGAAAAATTTTCTCCACATACTACGGATAGTTTGTGTTGAGAAAACTTTATTACTTTGCAGTTTTGATGCGGTTCTGTTGAGAAAAAAAATCGCAAAATCGACACAAAGCTCAATAATGCTCATAATTAACATTTTTTCCTCCGCAAGTATAAACGCCAGACTTCCCAAAGTTTTCAAAAACATTTCCATATGTTTGGTGAACAAGTGTGCTGAACGAAATACCTGAGAGTGGCTTCAAACGTTAACCAGAAATGTTCAACTGAGGACATGTCTCTCAAAATGCAAAATTTTGAAGATCATTTAAAAAAAAACACCATCTTCGATTTTCTTTAAACTCTCCAGAATTAAAGCCAAGCACGTGTCCTAACTTAATCTGTAAAAACATGTTGCATTATTTTTGTGAGGTCGGAACTACGAAGCACGAAAAGTGGCCAAATTGACGTATAATGAGTAACCACAACATTGAGCGAGCATGGAGCAATAGTTGCCATTATCGTTATTTTTAGGTCTCGAATGTCTTCTGTGGATTGACGGATTGTCATGAATAAAACAGGAACAGTTGGTTTTGAAGAGGAAATTATGACTACATTTTTTTACGCAAATCACAAAAACTTCTACACGGGATCCCAGCCACTGAGCATGCCGCGATAATGAGTCGCACTCTTCGCAGGAATCGCTTTCAAAATTTTTCGCGCATGTGAGCCTGCGTACGCCTCATAAAGGAGGTGGCTGGAGAGGATCCACCGTTGGATATTTATCGCTTCCCATGGCACATCGGTAATGTGATAACGCAGACGGTGCGTGTCGGCACAAGCGGCGCATCTGCAGCACGACTGCGCTCACCCGGTCCCTAAAAAAAATGACATAAACAAGAAACAGCTCAACTCGCTTAAGAAAGGTCGAAGTAATAAGAGAACGTCGGCTTTCAGTTCCGTTCGTCGTCGACAACCCGGCAGTCCTCTGCTGGTGAACGAGCGTGAGTACGCGTGCGCGTATTACACTCCCCTGATATTGATGGCCACGTTGTGGAGCTCAGAGCGAGCGTTTTGCGCTGACTACCGAAAGAGGCATACGAAGAAGATTGCCTACAAGTGGAACTTTCGATGTGTGAAAGATTTTAATGTCGCCTTACTAAGAAAGCGCATTCCAGAAAAAGCCTCATCCATCAGAGAAACCGACATTTTGTGCCAGAGCTGTTTCAACCGCTTGAAACAGATCGCCGTAGAGTCTCCAGATGCATCTCAGTCTGACGCAAATTTTGTTCCCGGACAAACTGCTGTCGAAGAGCTAAACGTACTCGTTAAGGCAACCGACGTGACAACTCTGGAAATTCCGGCGAAAGTGAAAGCACAATGCCGAGTTTCTTACGCCAGGCGTAAGAAAGCGGAGATCGAGGGCGCTATCTCCAGGACAATTTCTGCTGTCCTTACAATAGCATACGCCACTACAGAGGAACCTGGTCCTTCAGGGGAAACCTGCAACACGTGTCGCGAGTGGCTGCGCAACCTAAAGCACACATTCGACACCTGCGAATCATACTATGAACGCTCCGCCTCCTGACATTGCTCCCTGTGAACCTTTCTCATCAAGAAATTCAAGAAATGATTCCATCCGCAACTCGGCACCTCATTCGGAAATCCAGAAAATACAGACACCCGGGTGTGGTAAAATCCGAACCTCTACACCAGATCGAAGCTGAAGCCAGAAAACATACAGGCAGCAGTGAAATACTATACTGACGATGAGCTCAACTCCACCCAACAAAAGCCCAAACAAGAAAGATTTCATTGCAATTAGTTCTAAAGGACAAAAAGAGTACGTTTCAAAACGGCTGATGACCAGGTCCATTCGGGAAACATTTCGTCTACAGCGGCTCACCCTGACACAGGGATCGAGCTCACAAAGTTCTCCTCCTTGAGGCCGAAATGGGTTGTGTGCACAAGGTTGCTTCACCAGGAGCAAGATACGCGCAAGTGCTTCAGTGACGTTTGTGGCTGTCTAACTTGTCTGAATATGACTTGTGACTATGACTCCCTGTGTATACAATAGGGGTAAATAAACAGTTCCTTCCGAGAGCTCGACTTGACTACATTTCTGGAAATCTTGCGGTTAGTCCTTACGCCAGGACCAAAACTGCGACTCGTGCACGCACGCAAATGAACAAATTTGCATTTTAAGGCAACTCTTTGGTTTTATCTGTCAAGCTGTTGTCCCTCGAGCTCAACAGATGACATTCAGGGCCTAAAAATAACGATAATGGCAACTACTGCTCCATGCTCGCTCAATGTTGTGGTTACTCACTACACGTCAATTTGGCCACTTTTCGTGCTTCGTAGTTCCGACCTCACAAAAATAATGCAACATGTTTTTACAGCTTAAGTTAGGACACGTGCTTGGCTTTAGTTCTGGAGAGTTTAAAGAAAATCGAAGATGGTGTTTTTTTTTAAATGATCTTCAAAATTTTGCATTTTGAGAGACATGTCCTCAGTTGAACATTTCTGGTTAACGTTTGAAGCCACGCTCAGGTATTTCGTTCAGCACACTTGTTCACCAAACATATGGAAATGTTTTTAAAAGCTTTGGGAAGTCTGGCGTTTATACTTGCGGAGGAAACAAATCTTAAATATGAGCATTATTGAGCTTTGTGTCGATTTTGCGATTTTTTTTCTTAACAGAACCACATCAAAACTGCAAAGTAATAAATTTTTCTCAACACAAACTATCCGTAGTATGTGGACAAAATTTTTCGGACCTACAGCTACAATAGTGTTTTTGTAGCGTCTCATCGAAATCCCATTTTCGCAAAATCCGAAAGAGGTGGTGGCGGCTCAGTGGAGACTTGTGAATTTTTTGCAAGAAGGTGAATTTTTTTCTCGCGAAACCAAAAGTGGTTTTGTGGTCCTGGGGACTCGGACAACAAAATATATTTTTTTCGGCGAAATTAAAGGGGGTCGGCGGACATGCACCGACGTTCTTATCTGAACACAGCCTACTGTTGTTTCCATGTTGGTGCACCTCTCTAAGCTGCTGGCAACTGAACTTGTTACGAAGGTCACGTCGATGCTGCTTGTAGTCGTGGAGCCACGTAGGTAGGTGATCCTACCGTCATTTAGAGGTTCAATTGAACGTTTTGAGAGCAGTTCTGCAAGCTTGGCTCCTCGCGCACAAGTGTGTGAGCTGGCCCAAATTTCATTATAGGCATTGAAGTCTCCAGCAATGATGTGTGGAGAAGGTGTCCTTGAAATCAAATTTGCAAGCCGTCAAGCGTCGAAAGGCCTGCCTGGCTCCAGGTATACTGCAATGAGAGTGTATTCTTGTTTACCTAATACTGTTAGGGCGCACACATATTCATTGTCGCTGTGGGGCGGAATGTCAATCTCGGAGGCTGGAATATCTCTTCGAGAACCTATGAGTAACCTGCTGATATCGTCAGGTCCTTTTGAGTGGTGAAAATAGAATCCGTTCATTCTGAAATGTGGTCCGACGCGTGATTCAGAGATGACGATGAAAGGGAATCGATATTCTCGCACCAGTCACCGGAAGTGTGAAAGCTTCGAGCGACGGCCGCGAGTGTTCCACTGGAATATGGTGCATGTGCGAAATAGCGTAAGACGTCGACACCAACGGCTCCATTGTAAGAAATGCTTCTACCGCTGCGAGACTTCTTGACGAGGAGTTAGCGCGGACAAGGGCTTTGAGGGCTGCAAACAACATCCGAATCAGTATGCGTGTAAAGTCTTGGTCGGTGTTTCCGTGTTGCTGCCTTTCGCACATCCCCCTGTCGTGTTGCGGCTACTGAGTGTATTGACGACTGTACTCGCTTGTTGGGTCTTGTGAGACACGTTGGGTGGTTTTGAAAGAGGCGACGAGCCGATGGGCTCCCCATGTTTCTTTTTGGTGACATCAGCGTACGTGTTGCCAGAAGTCTTTCGGCTTTGTAGTAATTGTTCCTGGGAGAGGTCTCTCATATTCGTGAATACAACTTCAGAATTATGCGGTGGTTCATTGCGCCTTGGTGGTTTCCCTTGTGCTTGCTCCGCCATACGTGCAAGTTTAGCAGCCTTCTTTTTAACGCATCCACTATATGAAGCAGGGTGTGGACCACCGCGGTTGCGCATTTTGGCTGTGCTCTTGAAGTGCACTCCCTGTCCGAATGGGGGGCCAGCAAACATCTTGCAGCGCACCGGGCCACTACAGTGTCTCGATATGTGTCAGTGCCTCTGGCACTTGAAACACCGTGTAGCTGCCCCGACGTACTCGGCGACCGGGTAGCTACAGAACCCAAGCGTAACTCGTTTAGGTAGTGGTGAGTCCTTGGAGAATTCCAAAATAACGGATCGACGGCGGACCACTTTGACCTTGCCTCCATATTCGGGTGTGAAGGCGGTGAGCTTCTTTGCTGACACAGCGCCTTGATCGCGCAGATTGTCTCGTAGGTCTTCATCTGAGTAACTAAGAGGAACATCTTGTATTTTCCATAGATAGCCTTGTAAGAGTATGGAACTCGGGCTTCTACAGCTACGCTAGCAAGTTCAGTCACCGTTAGCATACGGTGGGCGGCGGGCAGTGTTGACACTGTAACCATGAGGCTTCCGTCTTTGTTGAGGCGATGGTTAAGAACTTTTTCTTGAGCCGGCGTTACAACCGCTGATGCGACGATGTTCGGGTTGACTTTCCATAAGTCCTTCCATGGTAGGCCTTAAGACAACAGGAAAGCCAGTACCCTTTTTTAAAGACGATAGTCTTCCTTGGGATACTTCTTCGCAGAAATTTTGGTCTGTCTGTCTGTCCGTGACCCAATTCAGCTACTCCGGCAAAGTTTAACCACTTTCTCAGCGCCCAGCCATCTTGCACAAGTGTTTTTGTTCATACTTGTGAACATTGTCGATCAAAAAGCAAATGTTACGCATGTCTGAGGAGCAACGTCAATACAAAAGTAGTCTCAGGTATGTTTCTTTATAAGAAAATACATAGACACGTAATTATGAAGACCCCAGCGTTTCTTAGGCTGCGCTCAAAAAGCGACGCTATGCACGAAAAAGCCCTCGGCCGACGATATGTTGCTGCTGGGTTCTGCACAAGGTGACGTTTCTCGACAGCACTGCCAGATGGCGTCCCTGTCTCACGCAGCGCCTCCTCTATTTTATCAAGGCCAGCCAGATGCGGCCGATTCAACATAGAGAAAGCGCTGTCTGAGTCAAGGCAAAACATTGTAGTACGGCCGGCAGAAGACTATTGTCTTTCGACGACATTTGCAGCGAAGCACGCAGATACGCGGCCAATTTTTTTTTCTTGTAGGACACAACCGTGAAGGATGCCCGGTCCATATCCTCTGCATTTTCATCCGAAGGATCGGAGCTGTGTTGTTGGTCGCGTAGCCTCATATTTGCAGGGCCATGGTCTGTACCTCCTTCTGCAGAGGCTGGATGAGTAGTAATTGCCACCGCTGCCATAGATGCGGCATCGAGTGCATCTGTCGGCGATGTTCCGCGCCGTGGTGGGTATGACGCAGAGCGCCTAGAGGTCCATTCGACGTGTTTTTCCGGGTGGACGGGAACCTCAAGGTCATCACGGGGTGGGTACAAAACACAATAAAATAATAAAAGCTGTCAGAGTAGAAAAAATAGTGAAAAGTTACGAACTGGCCTAACGCAGCCATGCTTTAGAACATCTTCGTCCGCTGTAGATGAAGCGTTTGCACTTTGGCCTTCCTGCGGCACCGTGTAGCTCTCCACCGGTGTGTGTGTGTGTGTTTGTGGGTGCGTGTGTGTGTGTGTTTGTGTGCGTGCGTGTGCGTGTGTGGGTGTGGGTGTGTGCGTGCGTGCGTGCGTGCATGCGTGCGTGCATGCGTGCGTGCGTGCGTGGATATCACTGTTACGTTCAGCTCCTAAAGGCAAAGCTTAAAGATCCCCAAATTCGTTGGTACTGTTAATGCGATCACGCTTTCACATGAAATTATGTGATTCGACTGCGAAACGGTGCCTTCCTTGGTAACTCTAAAATTCGCACCGTCATATAGTAGTGTATTAGTCCAACTAACTTAAAGAGGCCACGATAGCGGCAAGCCTGCTGCAGCAGCGAGCCCGCACCCAGTGCCATGCAGCGTCGGAAGGTCGACAGCCGTTTAATGTGCACGGTATGTTTCGCCGCCGCGTCATCCACGTGACACGTTCCAAGCTTACACACTTCCTGCAGGAACACCAGGCGAGACTGTGAGGAGCGTGGAAACAGAAAACCACGGTATGACGACGGTACGAACACACAACTATGGCCAGTAATGAGCAGATGACGCGGCGTGCCAATTCAGCCATGGCAAACATTGCTCCGTCGCTTACTGGTTGCGTCTCTATACGGCTGCTGGAGGACGTCGGGAGGATGGGTACCGCACCCAGGCAAGCCTGACAACACGATGCCTGTCGTGGGAAGTGGCGTAGGCTGTTCATATGAAAAAATTCAAAGGAGCATGTGCTGCAATCGAAAGTGGCGTTCTGTTTGTTTCGTGCCTTTCGTGAAAATTCTGCCCTTCTTTACCTTTCATCTAAGGTCACTGTCCCCTCTTAGCCGTGTGCTACTCCACTTCACTGGTCATCCGCCTTAGCAGGCAGCAATGACTCTGGACAAAGCAAGTCGATTCAGCTTAGCACGTACCCGCATTTGGAAAGGTTCTTTCGCATAGATAACAATGATCATATAAACCAATGTCCATGGTGCGAGTCGAGACCGACGCTGCAGCACGTCACATGGCAATGAGGAGCAAACAAGGCGGCACAGTCGCCTCTGACACTCACGGTGCTGGGGAGACTTGGGGGGCCGTCCTCGCCCGAAGTGACCTGGAGACCCAAAGCCTCCTGGATTAAGGAGGGCGAGCAGCGGGGTTCACCGGTGTCCTGGAATGGGAAGGGAACCCACCCTTGACATTTCGTTTGGTTTTGTTTTGTGGCCTAACGAAGACTGGCCACAAGGGGGGATTGGCCACACTGTCAATCATAAAGGCACACTATGATACATATAAAAAGGAGAGATGAATGCAACGCGAAGAAATAAATAGGAAAATAGGCAAAAAGTATTCAAAAAGCCATAGGAAACAGGTTGCAAGGAAAGAGATTCTTTTTCCTTGTTGTCGTTACCATTAGCAGCGTAATCTACAGGTTACTTAAATGAATTTGCGTAACGCAGTCATAATAGTGCATGGGTTTGCCCCAAAATTATCAGATCCAAACGACAACAAGTTAGGAATAGTCAATGGTAAACCCAGCCTACCAGCCGGCATCTCAAAAAATTGGCCGCGTATCTGCGTGCTTCGCTGCAAATGTCGTTGAAAGACGATAGTCTTCTGCCGGCCGTACTACAATGTTTTGCCTTGCCTCAGACAGCGCTTTCTCTATGTTGAATCGGCCGCATCTGGCTGGCCTTGATAAAATAGAAGAGGCGCTGCGTGAGACATGGACGCCATCTGGCAGTGCTGTCGAGAAACATCACCTTGTGCAGAACCCAGCAGCAACATATCGTCAGCCGAGGGCTTTTTCGTGCATAGCGTCGCTTTTTGAGCGCAGCCTAAGAAACGCTGGGGTGTTCATAATTACGTATCTATGTATTTTCTTATAAAGAAACATACCAGAGACTACTTATGTATTGACGTTGCTCCTCAGACATGCGTAACATTTGCTTTTTGATCGACAGTGTTCACAAGTATGAACAAAAATACTTGTGCAAGATGGCTGGGCGCTGAGAAAGTGGTTAAACGTTGGCCGGGTGGCTGAATCGTGTGACGTGCCGACAAACAGAGAAACAGACAGACAGACCAAAATTTCTCCGTTTAAGTATCACAAGAAAGACTATCGTCTTTAAAAAAGCCCCCCACCTCCCCGAAGGGGAGTCGTGAGGAAATGCGAATGCATTTCGCGCGCGCTTCACTCCATTTATATATGGTGGTTGAGGTTCGAAGAAGGAAAAGGCGCCTAATTTCTGCAGCCCGGTCGGGAGCACGGCGCAGCGCCTTTTTTTTTTGCTTTTTCTTGTTTTTTTTAATTTTTTATTTTTTTTTTCATATATTGCTCCGCCGAGTTCCGCCGCAGACCGCTTTTAGTTAACGCGCACGCTGCGAATTTTTATTGTTCAACAACGCACAGGAGAAATCTCCCACCGGCACCACCTTGGAGGTCAAGATTCATTGCCATATATACGGGGTGGCCAGTGAACGGTTGTGCAGCGCGAGCAGTCGGTTTTTTCAACCAAGAAACTCGCTAACAGACGCTGCCTGTGTCGGCGTCGTGAGGCGAGAGAGGGAGAGGGGGGGAGCTTAGGAGAGAGAGAGGGGCGCGCGCATGCGCAGTGGGGAGTGTGGACGCTGCGGGCAGAGATGCCTAGAGAAGAGAGGGGGGGAGCGTAGGAGAGGAGAAGAGAGGTGGGACGCGCATGCGCAGTGGGAATGTGGACGGCGCGGGCAGGGATGCCTAGAGGAGGGGGGGAGCGTAGCAGGGGAGAGAGGGGAGGCGCATGCGCAGTGAGGGTGTGGTTGCCGCGGGGAGGGATGCCTAGGGGAGGGAGAGAGGAGGTTTTTTATTTTTATTTTTTTTGAAAGGGTTTGCGCATGCGCAGTAAGGGCGGTCACGCCGTACACCACCACCACCGGATTAAACTTCGCCATAAGATGCTTCACATCTAACACCTGCCGGCGCGCACACCTCCTCAACCTATCCTCCTCCTCCTCCTCCGCGGACAACGCCGCACAACGCCAACGCCGGATGCCTGACATAGCCCGACTATGAAATGCATTCGCATTTAAAAACATTCTACGAAGTGAGGTGAAACGCCGGCATGAAAGAAAAAGTGGTCTATCGTTTCCGGTTCATTGCAGACTGCACAGAGGTTAGTTAATGAAAATCCAGATTTGTGAAGATAATAATTCAACCGGGCGAAAGCTTGTGAGGGTCACCTCGCATTGACGAGAAAGGCATTTGGTGGTGTTCCATCGGAAGTGTAAGTGCCGGTACTCCTCTGATTGCAGGAGAGCTGTTTCGCTGTTTTTTAAGAATAACATGCGTTTGAATCTCTCTTCTCTAATGAAAGAAAAGGGGTTACTACAGGTAACACCACAGCATCTAAAGACGCTGTAGCGAGTTAGTCAGCTGCTTCATTTAGAAAAATTCCCGCAACCCCAGGGACCCACAAGAACGGGATTTCTGATAAGCTACTTGGAACAAGAGTCGGAAATATCCTAAGATGTGATTTATTTGCTGACGTTAAATGCATGGAAACAGACAATGCATCTGTAATCAGCTCCTACTTTAAGGCGATAGCGTTAAATAAGCTCGTTTCGCAGAAATTCCGGTGTCGGCGTCGGTGTCGGTGCCGTTAGTTGTGAGCGAAAAATCACCATCTTGTCGATGACCGAAAAATCGAGAAAGATGCAAATAAAATAAATAAAAATTTCCGGGTCCGAGTGAGGATCGAACACAGGCCGTCTGCATGGCAAGCAGGTGTTCTACCACACAGCCACGCGTCTGCTTGCAAATACAGCAAAAATAATTCCTCTGCTTGCAAATGCAGTGGAGATAACTTTCATGCTTTACAAACACACGCGTCCTGTATATGGGTGCCACAATACAAAATGTAACATCACAGTAATATTGGATGGTACAAGGGTACATTGCCTTGGGGCGACCGAACATGTCAATGTCACAGCGACATCGTGGTTTAAAGCCAGCCACCCACTACAAAAGGCGCACATGTTACTGTGCGTATTCCCTTATCGCCCCGTAGAGGGCACATAGCAAGTTCGAAAACATTTCATGCGCAGAATTGCTCGTGGTTTAAAGCATGCAGTCCATTACTTAGTATGAACTAAGTGATTGAATTACACGCTAGGGACAGGATAGCTCATCAGTAAACGTTGTATCCTCCTCCTGCTCCTTCACAAGCGCCGGAGTCGCCCTATTCAGGTTCGCTGGTCAACCATCTCCGCAGGAAGTAGGGGCGGTGTTTTCTCTGTGTATTAAGGCGAAAGCCTTTAATGTCTCATGCTCACGTCCGTCCGGTGTCCGTCCGGCGTCCGTCCGTCCGTCCGTTCACCCCCCCCACTGCGCATGCGCCAACCCATTAAAAAAAATAAAAATCCTCCTCTCCACCTCTCTCTCCTCAGGCATCCCTTCCCGCGGAGGCCACACCCTCACTGCGCATGCGCGTCCCCTCCCTCTCTCTCTCCCCTCCTACGCTCCCCCCTCTCTCCTCTAGGCATCCATGCCCGCGGCGTTCACACCCCCCACTGCACATGCGCGTCTTCCCCTCTCCTACGCTCCCCCCTCTCTCCGACGCAGGCAGCGTCTGCTAGCGATTTTCTTGGTTGAAAAAACCGACTGCTCGCGCCGCACAACCGTTCACTAGCCACCCCGTATATATGGCACTGGATCTTGACCTGCAAGGTGGTGCTGGTGGGAGATTTCTCCTGTGCGTTGTCGAAGGATCAAAAATTCGCAGCGTGCGCGTTAACTAAAAGCGGACTGCGGGTCTCTGTGTCCAGTCCGAGTCTTCTGTCTCTCATTGCCCATTAGCCGCGATTGGGATGTTCCAGAAGGAAACACCGGTCCATCACTGCGTGCTTTGCGCCCCCCCCCCCCCCCCCCAGGTTTCTCTCGTGTGCAACGCTGCGATGAGCGCCAGCGTCAACGCCGCCGCCAGTGTAAGCGTTAGCGCCCGCTGCTTCACATCTACACATCGTTCTCTTTAGCGGGAGATGGTGTAATCTTTAAGGCAAAAGCCTTTAATGTCTCATGCTCACGTCCGTCCGGTGTCCGTCCGACCTCCGTCAGGCGTCCTTCCGTCCGTCTGTCCGTCCGTCTGTCCGTCCGTCTGTCCGTCCGTCTGTCTGTCTGTATGTTCGTCCGTCCGTCCGTCCATCCATCAGTCTGTCCGTCCGTCCGTCAATGTCCGTCCGTCCGTCCATCCGAGCTCTGGCACGGAGCCAGGTGGCCGCCAGGATGCGCAGACGGACGCCGGTCACGTCGGACTCTATAGCGCTCGCGCTTTGCTTGCGTAGCGTCGCTGTGCCTAGAGTTTGCAATCATTCTGACCGACGCCGTCTCAATGGACCCAGGCGTTCACGGAATACACTTTCCAATTTACAAAGGACCCGTCAATTTAAGAGCTGGAACGCGGATGGCGTTTGCACGATGCGCAAAGCGCGAGAAAATACTAACGCATGCGAAAGAAGGAAGATGCGTCTCGCGTCTCGCTGCGATTCGCGGTAAAAAATTAAAGAACAAAATACGCACCCATTCGGTTTGTGTCTTATCCCACTGAGAGTGTAAAAGAAAAAAGAGATTCATAATCCAGTGGAATAGCCACACACTTTCGCAGAAGACACTTTGGAATGTACAAAGTGTCCTTCAATTTTTTTTTGGCATTTGCATGCCCCCACCCGCAGTTATGTGAATCGTGTGCACATACTGCTACCTGATATTTAGGGTATGGATAGACGTATTAGGGGCGAAGCTCCTAAGGGTGTGGGTCTGTCCCTCCTCTGTAGTTGTCGTAGTAGTACTGGTAGTAGTAGTAGGTAGGTAGATAGACACGTATAGTGGAATGTACCCACTCCACGTGATAAAGATGACGATGACGCAGTATAGTGGAATGTACCCACTGCACGTGATAACGATGAACTATAAGCGCGTTCCAGTGTAGTGGAATGTACCCACTACACGTGATAACGATGACGATGATGACCATGAAGTATAAGCGCGTTCCAGACCACACATTCTCTTTCTGCCATGGATGAAAACGATCGAGCTTCGCCCACTCATCATCATTCACTTCGTGGATATGGCGTGGTTTTTTTCAGCTAGATACTTTGCTTTTGAAGAACGAGTTTTGTGTCCCCACATGGAGCGGTTGACAACAACAAAATTTACTTATTTATATCACACGTGGAGGGATTGATGTGTAGATTTATAGCCCTGGAGTACATATACGTTCGCATTTTTTCACCGCAAGAAAATTTTCTGAGGAAATAAAGATGGTGACAGTTCCGCCATGTCGTCCAATTGCTCAATTGATGTCGCGAAAATTCCGAAAAAAAGGAAGGACTTTGCAGGAGAAAACATGCGCGTGCATTTTTTACGCTCATTTTAGTTTCCATGCCTTATAAGTAAAGCCTCACCGATTCATTTTATGAAGCAGAATAAAGGAGATACACGCACCTTGAGCCACATGGCTCATGCAGCAGTGTAATTCAAGGAGGAAGAAGATATTGGCACGTTGGATGGACGTTGCATCAACATGGGTAAGAATTACGGGTGTTTTCGCCATGAAATGGGCACTGTTATTCTACTAAAGTCTGGTACTCCGAACAGTTGCGCTAACTGTGTTTTATTTGTGCAATTCTTACGATACCATCCGCACAGGACTTGCGTGTGTATGATGCTCACAAACATGCAAACGTTGCGCGTTCATAAATGGTGTTGGGAACCTTCATAGTTGTGTATCCTTAATGGAAGCCCCTCATCAACCCTGAAGAGCTAATATTTTGTTAAGTCTCATATGCTGCTTCGGAAATTTGTCAGTGCGTACGGCAGCACGAAAGAGTAGCTCTGTGAGAGTAAGAGTGTGTGGAAATTGAGTTTTCTGCAAGCTGTAACTGTCTAAGGTGGTGTTATCGTCATCAAGTACGGTAAAAACAAGTTGGGGCCATTTAGAAAAAGACTAATTGCTTATAGCAGTTCTCACGAGCAGCTTGTACACGCCTAATGGATTCAGAAGAGATGACTTGCGCTTGAATGTGGGGTATGTAGTCTACGAGAATACGTATTTTCAAAAAAGAACTGTCCGAAAGGGACCGCACATATGATGTGTAATTTGATCCCTCCCAGCTGCGGATATTACTTACACCAGAGATTTATCACAATTATCGTAATTACCTATTCCACGATTCATATTGCAATCAAGGAATGGTAGCTGGTGAGTTGGCATGGTTTTCATCCAACGTGACGCTGGTTTCAATATTGCCACGCGCATTTCTTGTATCAGTTTACAGCATTCGCTTTCCACCAACAACAGACTGTCAGCAATGCTCGGCGCCGACCCCGCCTCGGTGTTCTAGAAGCTTCGCGATCATAGTAGATCGTTTTGATAAGATTGCACGCAGGACGCGGACCGTCCAGCTTATTCTAGAGCTTGCCCGACCACCAGTGATAAGGCTGGAATGTTCGACGCGTGATGTATAAAAGCCGGCGCGTTCCAACGATGATCAGATTATCGACGGCCGACGCTTTGTTCGCCGCTTTCAGTGCCAGTGTGCATTGCCGTAGCCTGACTTTCAGTTTCTTGGCCACAAGTTAGGCCTAATAAAGAGTTCCTTTTCTTTTAACGCCGACTGTTGCCTTCGTCGACGTCACGACCACGTGACATCTGGTGGAGGTGCTGGGTGGTCCATGTACCGAACGCCCCCCCTCCAGCCGTGAACCAAGCCCACATCGGGAAGAAGACATCGGCACCAACCTCGATCAGCGAGCTAGCCGCAGGCAGCGAGGGCTACCTCCAGAGCACGGGCCTCTACCCGATCAGATTTGGAAGACCAAGGCCACGACCGCTACTGCAGAGACCATGACCACCCCTGTGCCGCCTGCGCCGATCCTGCTCCGGCAACCCAAGGAGCCGCCAACTTTCCGCGGTTCACCACTTGAAGACCCGGAGAGCTGGCTTGAACGGTTCGACCGCGTCGCCATCTTCAACAACTGGACCAACGATGACAAGTTGCGGCACGTTTATGCCCTGCAAGATTCCGCTCGGACATGGTTCGAGAACCGAGAAGCCACACTCCGGACCTGGGACCTTTTTCGTGCCGCATTTCTGGAGACCTTCACAAGCGTCGTCCGGAAGGAAAGAGCCGAAACCTTGCTGGAGAGCCGTGTACAGTTCCCAAATGAGAACGTCGGGATGTACACAGAAGAAATGACGCGCCTGTTTCGTCATGCTGACCCCGCTATGTCCGAGGAGAAGAAGCTTCGCTTCCTGATGCGGGGAGTTAAGCAGGAACTGTTCGCCGGCCTTGTACGCAACCCACCCAAGACGGTCATGGAATTCGTCTCAGAGGCCACGACGATTGAAAAAGCCCTCGAAATGCGTACGAGGCAGTACAACCGCCGCATTCCGACGACGAACTACGGGGAGGTTCAGTCATTTCAATCGGACGACTTGCGCGAGACTATCCGAGCGATCGTGCGGGAGGAACTGCGCAGGCTGATGCCTTCGCCACAACCTCAAGTGGATTCAATCGCAGACATTGTCCGCGAGGAAGTTCGACAGTCGCTCGGAATACCCGAAGCACCGCAGCCTCAGCCGGAAGCTATGAGCTACGCCGCTGCAGTCCGCCGCAACGCTCCCCCCAAGGCCGCGTCATGAAGCTGCACCACAACAGTTCCGCCGCCAGACTCCGCCGCCATCACCATCGACGCCATACCGGCCACCAATCGGCCAGCGCTACGCTCCGAGGAAGACCGACGTTTGGCGTGCCCCTGACAACCGTCCCGCTGTGCTACCACTGTGGAGAAGCCGGCCACACATACCGCCGCTGCCAGTACCGCCAAATGGGCCTACGCGGCTTCGCCGTCAACGCAGCGCCCCCCACAGCACGGCGAGCGGCCACGCGACATCGCCGACTACTTGACCAGCACTGAACAGGCACCTCGACGGTCATCGCGTTCGCCATCGCCTGGCGCCTACCGGTCCCCTCAGCGACGACAGCAGTACAACAGCCCCAACCGGGGCCGTTCCGTGAGCCCATATCCGGAAAACTAAAGGCAGCAACGGATGGAGGTGCGGTTGCTGTACGACGAACTACCGAAGACCCTCCGCCGACGACGACGGCGGGACGAAACGCGAAGAACACGCAGCAAGCCGTAGAGAGCTCTGAAGTCGAAACTTCGCGAGCAGAAGACCTGACGACGCAACGTCGAAGGAGTGGTAAAAAACCATCGCAGCCGTGATCCGACGCCGCGACCCAACCGCAACGCCAGGCGACGAACTAGCGACCTCGACGTTCTCATCGACGGCCACAGTGTCACAGCTCTCGTCGACACCGGAGCCGACTATTCCGTCATTAGTGGGACGTTCGCTGCGAAGTTGAAGAAAGTGAGGACTGCTTGGGAAGGCCCTGAAATCCGGACAGCCGGAGGCCACCTAGTAACGCCGGCAGGAATCTGCACAGCGAGGGCACGGCCGGACTAGACTCCCTCCTCCGCTCCTCCTTACGGCCTTTGCAATGACGGGCGCTGCTGCCTGCCGCCGCAGCTCTGAGGTGGCGCGGCTAGCTCACCGTCCGCCTCCGCAAAGCGCCTTCACAGACGCGCTCCGGCGGGCCGCGTACGAGGAATATGTGCGTAAGACTGGCTATCGGACGCATATTATCTGGGCTTCTTAAGTTTAGTCTCTATTTTCGATGCCAGTGTTCAACATCATAGGCTGATATGATGTGTATGTTACGGCTTTCGGCCTCTGCCTGAAGCCATCAGTAGCAGACGACGCTGGAAAAATTAAAACGGAAGGTTGCGCCAACACTCACAATTATTGAACACCTGCCGTTACTTAGGTTAGGGTAAATGAGTGCCTCAGCAAACGCAGCTGAGGTTATGAGAGGTGCGTTTGCTGCGATTCTACAAAAAAAATAAATTAATAAAATTTTACCGGTACAAACTTTATTTCTTGATCGATACAGAGTGTTCTTGTACATTTTGGTGCCGACAACCTTCACGTCATGCATATTCAAGACTAAAATACTTTCTAGATTACTTATGCACGTGAGCGACTGGCTTATTACTTCTTTCCATTACAATATTGTTGTGGTTTACTAGAAGTAGTCTGATAAACTTGTCAACGTTGACGCCAGCTGTGCGGCTTCTGTGACTATTGCCGACATATTCTGGGAAGCTAAACATCGGTGACTATTGAACGTTTAACGAGAAATTGCAGCACTTTGTGAATTTTTGTTCGTGAAAGGAGGAGGAGGAAAAAACTTTATTGGGCGAATGAGTTTGGACCCTGTACGAGCCCTGGGCCACCGCACGGCCCTTACATTGCGCCTATGTGTCCAGTGATCGTGGAAGGTGTTTTTCAAAATAACAAGGACATGGTAGTGGACTCCACTTTTGTTCTTTTTGTGCAATAAAATTGCAAAAAGAGAACAAATGTGAACAGAAGTGGACAAAAGCGGGCCCGTTCGTTAATTGCCGTCACCATCGTCGCTCACACATCACAGCCAAGCTCACTATTGAGTTTTGCGATGTATTCCCCAACATGCATCAGACCAAAGTATGTAGATGAGGGGGCGCTGGACTCCCCCCCCCAAAAAATGTCCTTTCAAGTCCTCCAGCTGTGTTACGTCCTGAGGTACAGCTGTAGCAAGCTCGTCAACTTGAGTTTCTGTCACATGCATCTGTTTTAGAAGGCTGGCCTTGCCTTTGACAATATCATAAAGGGCAACTGTAACAACCCTTCCATCAAACCTACGTTATCCCCCCCCACTCGGAAATAAGCCATCCGAAGCGTGCTTCAACTGGGTCACTGTTAAAGTTCCGCGTCAAAACATTAATTCCCTTCCCTAAGAGAAATCTTGTAGTCTCCACTGTTTTTGTGGTGAACCGCAAGGGCTGGTACGTTTCACCTATTTACTAGCCCCTCTCGCTGTTCAGGGAACCTGAACAGCGAGAGGGGGGAGGGGGGCGTTCATATTTTCTAAATTCGACGGGTAAACATGCTTCCTAGTAGTTTTTCGCCAACGTCACGGTTTTATCCATTTTGAATTCATAAAAGTTTGTGGACAAACTTTTCAGTAATGATGCCTGTGCTGTTTGAAAGCTCACGTTCCAGCAACTGGCTGCGTATGTTTTTGAGAATAGGACAACAGGTCAAAACTCAGAAAAATGGATCTTTCTTAGTCGTCTATTCGACACTCAAATCGTGGGCAACAGCTCACAAGTATGGACGTTGCGCACGCAAGAATGTCACCAATCGGGAGCAGGAGATACTCGACAAATGATAACAGCAGAACGCAGCGGGAGCGCCTGTACAGCCTCCACGCGCCCACGGATACGGTGAGGTGGTGGCGCCCTCATGCGGAGAGCCATTGAACAACTCGTCAGGAAAAAGTTCTTTCACTCTCGGCGCATTGCGAAGGCCGTAAGGGAGAGCGGAGGAGGGAGTCTAGTCCGGCCGTGGCGAGGGTCACCATTAACAACCGGATTTATCCCGCGAGCTTCGTCGTCCTACAGCGCTGCTCGAGAGATGTCATCCTTGGTATGGACTTCCTAGACCTTCACGGAGCAGTCATCGATCTGAGATCCAACTCGATAACGCTATCCACCGAAAAAGCACTACCGCCGCACACGCCGTCAGGAAAGCACGCCTTGAATGTGCTCGAAGACCAAGTCACCATTCCCCCCTGCTCCAGCGTCAGCATTTCTGTCGGCACTCAAAAATCAATAGACCTTCAAGGCGTCGTTGAAGGCGACCAGCACCTGTTGATCAACCCCGAGATTTGCGTCGCCAGAGGAATAGCCGAGCTGCGAGGAGGGAAAACATCAGTGATGCTCACGAACTTCACCAACGAGTACAAGCACGTGAGCAAAGGCACGACGGTTGCCTATATCGAAGAAATTGTGGAAGCCAGCAACGCTTTCACCCTCGCCGAGTCTATCGAAGCTGCTACGACGAACGAAGATCATCAACTAGCCTTCGACGTTAACGCACGCCTTCCGACACATAAGCAGGAAAAGCTCAAAACCCTGCTCCTGCAATACAAGGACTGTTTTTCGTCGTCGTCAAGAGTTCGACAGACCCCAGTCGCAAAACATCGCATCATAACCGAAGAAAGTGCCAGGCCACTTCGTCAGAGCCCGTACAGAGTTTCGGCGCGAGAACGCGAGGCCATAAAGAAACAAGTCGACGAAATGCTTCGCGACGACATCATCCGGCCTTCAAAGAGTCCGTGGGCGTCACCTGTGGTGTTAGTGAAGAAGAAAGATGGGACCCTACGTTTCTGAGTCGATTATCATCACCTGAACAAAATCACGAAGAAGGACGTGTACCCTCTCCCACGAATAGACGACGCCCTAGATCGACTCCACAACGCCAAGTACTTTTCCTCGATGGACCTCAAGACGGGCTACTGGCAAATCGAAGTCGACGAGAGAGACCGAGAAAAAACTGCCTTCATTACACCAGACGGTTTGTTCGAGTTCAAGGTCATGCCCTTCGGTCTTTGCTCGGCGCCTGCGACTTTCCAACGGGTTATGGATACAGTGCTGGCAGGATTGAAGTGGCAAACATGCCTCGTTTACTTGGACGACGTCGTCGTGTTTTCCTCGAACTTCGACGAACACCTCGAGCGTCTTGAATCCGTACTAGAAGCAATCAAGAGCTCCGGACTAACCCTGAAGCCGGAAAAGTGCCGCTTCGCGTACGAGGAGCTCCTATTTTTGGGTCACGTGATCAGCAAGACTGGAGTGCGCCTAGACCCGCAGAAAACAGCTGCCATCGCTGCCTTCCAGCCACCCACCGACAAGAAGGCCGTTCGCCGATTTCTCGGCCTGTGCGCCTATTACAGACGCTTCGTGAAGGACTTTTCAAGGATCGCCGAGCCACTAACGCAGCTCACGAAGACTGACGTCGAGTTCCGGTGGGAAACTGCGCAAGTTCAAGCATTTCAGGAACTGAAACGACGCCTGCAGACGCATCCGATACTTGCGCATTTCGACGAATACGCCGAGACGGAAATCCACACCGACGCAAGCAGCGTAGGACTCGGCGCCGTTCTTGTGCCGAAGACTAACGGAGAAGAAAGGGTTATCAGTTATGCTAGCCGGTCGCTCTCCAAAGCAGAAGGCAACTATTCCACAACAGAAAAAGAGTGCCTTGCCATTATCTGGGCTACGTCAAAGTTTCGCCCCTACCTTTATGGAAGGCCCTTCACAGTTGTGAGCGACCACCACGCTCATTTGCCACGCGCATTTCTTGTATCAGTTTACAGCATTCGCTTTCCACCAACAACAGACTGTCAGCAATGCTCGGCGCAGACCCCGCCTCGGTGTTCTAGAAGCTTCGCGATCATAGTAGATCGTTTTGATAAGATTGCACGCAGGACGCGGACCGTCCAGCTTATTCTAGAGCTTGCCCGACCACCAGTGATAAGGCTGGAATATTCGACGCGTGATGTATAAAAGCCGGCGCTTTCCAACGATGATCAGATTATCGACGGCCGACGCTTTGTTCGCCGCTTTCAGTGCCAGTGTGCATTGCCGTAGCCTGACTTTCAGTTTCTTGGCCACAAGTTCGGCCTAATAAAGAGTTCCTTTCTTTTAACGCCGACTGCTGCCTTCGTCGACGTCACGACCACGTGACAATATAAACACTTTTAATATTGGTGGCGAAATACACAGGAATCACGGTTAGTTTTCAATTTCAATGCAGAAAGAAGCACTTTGTTAAAAATAAGTTAACTGAAACAAAGGCGAAATTTTACGGCGAGTTCCATGGCGTGTGCATGGAAGTCCAGGTGACTGTAAAATTTCATAGGAATGTGCATAACCACAGCGACTGCAATTCGTCAGTTGCGAAAGGGAGCATAAGGTAATGATTATGAATCGGTCGATTTTGGGTGATTCACTGATGATGTATTATGATTGTCTGCGCAGGTAATATACCCAGTTTGTTGTAACCGAGCTGAAATATGACAGTATGGTTATCTTGCATGGCAGAATTCGAGATAATCGCAATTTTCTGCAAAATAAGTCTAATGTTAACTGTGTTGATAAATTCCATACCTCAGTTACACTTGAATATGAATTTGCGTTGTATTTACAACAATATTTCTGAATCAAATCCAGCGCAGTCACCAGTTGATATCTGAACTGTGCATGCCTGAGCTCGTTGGTTGTACATAGTGAAGGGGTTCCAGCCAACTGGGAATCAGTGAGCATTGCATTCGCTATCAACTGCTATAATATGAAAGGTAAGTTTCAATGAACGTTCAGTTGCTCGTCCAGCGGTGTGTCGTCTGCCTTTCTATCCCCGTCTAAGTAGTTGGCTGGAACCCTCTCGCTATAAGAACTTTCCTCCGCAGAAGAATGCAATGTTATAAGCGACTACAACATCGCGAGCTCAGCTTGTGTAGTCGTCAAATACCCATGGTTTCTTGCAGCCAATGATTCTGCCGCCTCTGTAGCTCCAAGCCCGGTGTATGACTGGAGGATCGTAGGTCAGTATTTTCGTTCTTTTTTTAGTGTATTGCCTTGTTTTAGGCCCCGCGAATACGATACCATGGGAAATTCAGTAACTTCACACAATGTCAATAACTGAGTTAAAGGGCACGTCGCCAGGTTTGGACACTGCAAACCAACAAGCGCGGCGGAAATATTCCGGGGTGCTAAAACAGCTGCCCTGCGCATAACTGGCGCTAAATTCAATGAAAGTAATGCACCTTTCATTAGAGAAGTCGTGTTCCTTTGATGAGGAACGCGTTGAGGGTGATAAAAGGGAATACTTGCAACAGCAAGTATTCTTGTTATCACCCAAATTTATAGACTAGCTCTACAGGACACCCTGAACGAGCCTGTTAATCAGCGGAATTGCGAAGTAGCGTATGAGGATAGATCTTGCGAAATGACTTTTCATAGGCTCTAAGTGAAGGTTTGACGGTCTCTATACGATGCCTCCTCGAGGCGAACTTTAATGCCAAATCTGGCAATGCTTCTCTCCATTTTTTTTTCGGGTGCTATCTGCAAGAGGCGTAGCTTTCTTGCGTACTGTCAATTTATGAAGCAAAGGGTCACATTAACGCGACCTGCCCCGCCTTTAATTGCGATATTAATGAGGTACTCACGCAAAATTTCGGAGCCGAGATATCCAGCGGGATCGATTCCCGTGGACATACCTACATCATCTGCAAAACATCAACGGGGAATATTGCTTGCAAGATATTTTACACGAATTTTGAAGTTTGCGTATTCACACCCTCAAAAGTGACCCCACGGTGACCCCCTGCTTCCCTCACGTCACCACGTTGCAGTCAATGCAACAAGTTATGATTACGTCATAGCCGCCACCTTTCCTTTGCCGCGTTTGCTCCAGTAGACTACTACATGGCGGCTGCTCGCTAGTCCATGGCCGCGGCGCACACATTGCAAGTTTTGTGTTTGGCGACAATGTAGTGCAGTGCGTAGAATATACGTACTAGTATGCCGACCATGGGCGTCGTGCTGACACGAAGAATGATGCCTTCCACCGGTGGCCACTAGACGACGATAGCCGTAGGGACTGTGTTATGTCGAGCGGCGTCTAGCCAGCGCGCGCACGCCTGGCAGAGACGCCGAGGGGCTGTCCCAGCCCACGACCGCTCGACTAAAAAAAAACAAAAGTGTGTGGCCCGTTGCGTGCTCCGAAAATGGTGTGACTCGCGTAGCTGCGACTAGTCCCGCTTTGCACACAGCGCTTCACGACATGCTCAATATGGCAGGATACAGCGTCTCTCGCACGCCCCAACCCTCGTTTAATTGCGATAGCAATTACATGGACAGTCTCGGCTGGTTTTGCCGTCGTCATCGCCTCATGTCCCGTATATGTATATATATAAATATAAAAGCCACGGAGAAAAAAATAATTCAGAAAAAGATTTTTCGACGTGCGGAATCGAACGGGCGCCCTCTATCTTCTTAACGCGCGGCGTTAACCACTCGGCCACAGAAGCATACACCCTTCAGCATACTAACGGCAAGCTATTAAGGCGAAAGCCTTTATTGTCTCACGCTCGCGTCCGTCCGTTCGTCCGTCCGTCCCACCATCCGTACCTTGGCACGGTGCCAGGTGGCCGCCGGGGCGCGCCAAAGGACGCCGGTCCCGTCGATCGCGCCTCGCGTCGGACTCTACAGCGCTCACGCTTTGCTTGCGTAGCGTCGCTGTGCCCAGCGTGTCCAATCATGCAAGAAGAGAGACGCGCACATCGCGTTCATTCTGACCGACCAATTCTGACCATTCTGACAGACTCAATGGGCATAAGCGTTCGCCGAACACACTTTGGAATTTACAAAGTGACCATATTTTTTTTATATATACACCATTTACCGCTGGAGGCACTGCGATTTCGGGGGAATCGCAGAGAATACGGCGATCTCGGACTGTTCTCTGCATTAACAGCGAGACGGCGCGATGGGCGCACTCGGAGCCGCGCTAGTTGCGATGCGTGTGTACTTTTCCCTACGGGGTGTAGTCAATCTCCTTCCCCCCCCCCCTCCGCGCGCGCGCTTATTGTGTGAGGGAGGAAGTGTGTTCGTCGTGCCCTTTTGCCAGGAAGACTGCGTTTAGGTTACAGAGCGCATGAATGTCACGTCACTCACAGCAGAGGCCCCGTTTGAGAAACAAGTGCGCTGTTCAAACACAGCGAAGTACCAACTGTGACGCTTGTTAGTCCGCGCTACGTTTCGTGCCTCCCTTGTGTTTGAGCAGCGCGTCAAGTGTCGAGCTGTGAACTTTGTTAATTCGCACTTGTCCTGCATGTGTTCGTTCTTTTCGAGCGTCTTTGGACTTGAGGAGGGCGCTGCACGTTTTGATCTGCTTGCTGATTCGAATTTGTTGCTATCGCACTAAATGCTTCGCCCTTGCGGCGAAACTGTGACTTTTTTTGTCTATATTCTGTTGTAAACGCGCGTGGCTGTAAGGCAACTAGCGCCAACGTGGCTGGCACTGTCGAAACAGCGTTCACGCTTGTGGCCGTGTGTTGCAGAGTGACGCGACAGACCGCATTTTTTTCATTTTTTTTTGTCTTTCTTTTTATCGAGCGGCCATGCCCAGCCCGTTTCGCACTGAAGAATGTTGGTTTGAGGTGCAAAGCGTAATCGAAAGAATGCGATTTCATTGCACTAACAAACGATCATGCACACAGTTATCATTAATACGCGAGATGATACCCGGTGTTTCCTCGAAAAATAGCAATTAATAAACACGTGGTTTCCTAGTGAGAACAACAACATTGTTGAATGTAAACAGTTATATGTGACACGTGTTCACGAACTCTAAATTCACAGCAATTTGTAGCTAATTAGCATAATTTTACTAGTGATATGTTTAATCACCGAATGACGCTCAGTATAGCGAATGAAGTGTTTCTCACAAACGACAGCCACCGGAGGTGGTCTTCGATTTGCCGTCTTTATTGTCTTCTCCTACTCGGCTAAACGTTCTGTGTCAACCGGCGCGCTGAATAATGTGATCCTCTCGTTGTTTGAGCGATATCCACCCGCAAAATATGGGACAAAAATTGGCCGCGTATCTACGTGCTTCGCAGCAAATGTCGTCGAAAGACGATAGCTGGCATTGATAAAATAGAGGAGGATCTGCGTGAGATATGGACGCCATCTGGCAGTGGCGTCGGGAAACTTGAGCTTGTGCAGAACCCAGGACCACTGCCAGGTGGCAGCACCATATCGTCGGCAGATGGCTTTTTCGTACATAGCATCGCATTTTCAGCGCGGCCTAATAAAAATTCGGGTCTTTAGAATTACGTATCTCTGTATTTTCTAGTAATGGAACACACCACCTAAACCTATGTATTGACGTTGCGCCTCAGATATGCATAATATCTGCCTCTTGATAGACAATGTTCACAAGTATGAACGCCGCTACCAGTTCAAGATGGCTGGGCGTTCAGCAAGCTTAAACTTTGGCCTGGGTGGCTGAATCGTGGGACAGACAAAGAGACAAAGACAGATCAAACTTTCTGCGTTCAAGTATCCCAAGAAAGACTATTGTTTTTAAAAGGTGCTGTCTGTGCCTTGTTATCTGCAAACGACATCGCAGCTCCGTGAACAGAAACAAGTGCGACGCGCGCACAGAAAAGACTCCCAGGAATGACATGCGGAGGCACTGTACGCGACTTGGTTGAAAGCTACAACGCCCCACAAGTTTACAGCAACCACGAAGCTTTTCTTACTCCGTCACCACAAGCGACGAGTCGGCGACGACGCTTACGAACACGCTTCTGAATCACAAGCGACGCGCGTGCGTGGCTTGATTCGGCGCTTGGTTGGCGCGGTCCCGAAAAGTGTCGCCGTCTGGTGGCCTCCGGTGGAAGGCATCACCGGCGGTGCCAGTGTCTCCCATTGAAAATACTCGGCACTCGACACTAGCTGACACTAGTAAGTATATTCTAGGCACTGTAGCGACACTGCTGTTCCCGCTTCCTGTTTGAAAGGACTTCTTGGTGCGGATCGTGTGAAAGTGTGCCACAGTTGTGTGTGCTGACATAGTCGAGCGTTGCACTCGCTAGGTGTGATAGCTGCACCCGGTGGCTTGTTGGTTTTGGAGGTCTCTCAAATCGAATCAACTGAGACTGCTTGGTAATGAGAAGCCTGTAATTAATTATCTGTCGCGCGCTCCAGCAAACGATGTGCCGTCTTATGAATAACAGGGCCCCCCAGCAACACATTCATGTAAAAAAAAAAAACGTGACGCCAAAATTTTTGTGTCAGTACCCCTTTAATTATAGGAAGCTGGCTTATTACTGACGTCGGCGTCGCCGTGAAGTTTCGTATAAAGTCCGAAGGCGATGACATCAATCTACGCGTTGTATGTTCGACAAACGAGTGAAATATTTTAGGGTGACCGGTGATCGTGGCTCAAGTGGGGTGGAAGCTCCTCCATCGTTTTCAATCTTATGAGAAACCCATGGAGATTACCGGGAGGTGGGTTGCACTGCTCGAATAGGAACTGCGTCTTTCGAGAGGCTGGATGCCGACGCGCGCACTTCATCTTCACAGGGATCAACAGACGGATCATACCTTCGTACGTGTTCTGTTCTCAACGCTCAGTCTTAATTCAAGCGGCAGACAGCGCGAAGGTCGCCTCATTCGCTGCAGTGGCTGCATATCCTTACTTGAGCGTTTGGTTGAGCTATGCGAGGTCGGACACTAAGGGAGTTAGCTGGTAGCCTAACTTCGTGTAACTTTCCAATTTGTTGCTGTCGCATTCATTGGTCTCCCATCGCAGTGAACGTG
>JALIZH010012960.1:0-32500 GCA_030522465.1 Rhipicephalus appendiculatus
GCAAGAAAACAGTGACCATGATTTATAATTGTGTGTATAAAGTGATCCCTAAAATATTCTTGTATGGAGCAAGTATACAAATTACGTGCAGTCTGTGCAACATTCACAGAGCATTTACAGTGTAATATACAGCAATGTAGTGTTTACACTGCACAACAAGAAATGTAGAGCCATTTACCTATTCACTTAATTACTGAAAAATATCTTACAAGTTTCCTCAGTGTAATTGTATAAAGGAGGCACTCTGAAGCAGAACATCCAATTCTTTTGCAAAAATTTATCTTAATTTTACTCATTCGTTTTTACAACAGATTTACCAGTGAATGAACGAAATTTATAAGCACCTTTGATCTTTTAATTTGAATGTGCTTTCATTTACAAGTTATTGATAACTGATGTAAATATAACTTGAAGCACTGCAAATGAAAGTAAGATTCAGAATGTATCCAGCACATGAACCAAAACAGTAAGTGCAATGTCTTAAGATCAAGCTGCATGCTGGAAATAACATGTCACTAAGTAATGTCCATCGTTGGGTAGCGCACAAATGAACGAAACGCGAAGGAAGCAGACTGGACAAACCGCTGGTCTAACAATTGAAGAATTTTATTTGAAAAATTCATATATATGAAGAAAATGTAAACCAAACACAAGCTGACGATCGATCTATGGAAAAGAATCTCTTGTTCTGATAATGCCACCAAAGGCTGACTTATGCAACTGCTATCACACTTTGCCATGTGGTATGCCTTTGCTATCTCACATGTGCGTTATCATGATGGTGCGAGATCATTTGTGCACTACCCAATGATGGATAGGTTCCAACTCACCCCCTCCTCAGTCCTACTAAGTAATGTCTACAACAAAAAACTGTAAAAATGTTTAAAGTCTTTGTCATGTTAAAAATTTGTTAAATTGAAGTCAGTTATGTAACAAAGAAATCGGTAATTGTCATATTTTATGGCCCAGCAATAAGAGCTCTTAACACAAGGAAGAATACTTTGTATTGAAGCAGGATTAAAGATCCACATATGGAAAGCACTTATCCCTCAAAGGTTTGCCAGCAGGAGGTATTCATGGCACTTCAGTGCTTATCTTTGCCACTTGCAGTAACAATAGATTGCCTTCAATCGTATCTTTTTGCTTTGTATATAGCTCACGTGCTAGAGCATGTCACACCACTTACTGAAGTCTCCACGCAGGAACACCGCTTCTGCACCTGGTGCCCACTCGAGAAAATGTATCGAGTTGTCCGGCAGGCGGTGCATTCCATACTTTTCGTAACTTTTGCAAAAGTGCAGCAGCCCTTCACTGTCCTCTATCTTCAGCAGCTGTTCTTGAAAGCACTTATATCTAGAATCAATGTAAAAACAATGTGCCCCATTATGTATGGAAACGCACAAGCCAAAGTTCAAACTGGATGATGCACATATGTAGCAACATATATGTTTTCTAATGGTTACACAGAAATGCTTTTGGAAAACATATGGTAATTTAACATATGAACTCAATATATATGTTCCCCATGAGTTCATTCTATAGTCGGTGACAGCCTAAGAATAAATATAGGCTCCGCCCACGAAGCCGCATTGCCCTTATTTTTCATGCTTCCGCCGTGTTGGTACTTCCCGCTACGGAAACAACGGAATGCGATAAAGCGTTGCAAAACACTCTCCGAGCTGCTGCGGCTTCAGTGCACGTCAAACGCGGCACAATCACAAACTTCAACTGCATCGAATGACGACCGGCGAGGATGATGCTGTGTATGTGTGGATAAGTGTTGAATTTTTTATTGGTTCGTCGTAACCATTACGTCATAGCAAAGGGCAGCTCTAGTTGGACGCGCATAACACAAATGGATAGAGGTACATTTTACTTTTTATTCTTAGCTTGTCAGCGACTATAGTTAATGTTATCTAGCAATAATAAACAAATAAAGACATTAACTTCAGGTAATGGGAAAGACCGTACATGCAACAGGTACGCTTCTCAAGCGTACATGAACTTTATTGCTTAGCTGCACGAAAACGGTACTCGTGAATCAACTTGTGCGGCACAAATAAAAAAAAAAAACACAAAACACTTCATGTTGGTATATTACATATCATGCTAGGGCAGAAATATTCCAACACATTCGATCCTAAATGTGGCACGGCTAACTTTGATTAAGCAGGTTCTGGATAAATTTCAGATCATGATGCGGACGAACGAGACATCTGACATTTTCAGATGTTTCGGAAAATGCCGTGCATTAATTGCCTAGGCGACGACTGTCATATGCACCGAGAAGTGGGTACTGTTCGATGACAGCCGTCGGTTATAATGTCAAGAGAACACAATTATGGCTTCGCGCACATAACGAAACCAAAATTGAAGGACATTTTGTAAATTCCAAAGTGTGTTCGGCGAACGCCTGTGCCCGTTGAGACGGAGTCGGTCAGAATGGAACGCGATGCGCGCGTCTCCCTTCTTGCATGATTGGACACGCGGGCACAGCGACGCTACACAAGCAAAGCGCGAGCGCTGTCGAGTCCGACGCGACCGGCGTCCGTTGGCGCGCCGCGGCGGCCATCTGGCATCCGTGCCAGAGCACGGACGGACGGACGGACGTGAGCATGAGACATTAAAGGCTTTCGCCTTAATATGACATCAAACAACAGCGCACCACACAACATTCGTCCGTCAGCGACGTCAATGTCAATCGCAAGGTCGTTCGCTTACCTTCGCCTGATCTCGTTCTCGTGATTCTTGAGGTAAGGATCATGTTTCAGTAAGTCCTCTATGTGTGGAACGTCAACGTCCATGTACGATGTCATGGTTGACAAACAGGTAACAGGAGGGGGGGGCGTGGGCGTTTCTATGAACGCCGGTCGGCGGATACAGCCGCCTGAAGGGCACTTCAAGCTTGGCGGGGAACAAGGCCTCTGGGAAGCGCTGTCCACGCAACACTACAGATTACGACGAGCCAGGCATGTTGATCGCTGGGTCTACTCACGAGAGATTCCACGGTTAAACCACAGACAAGAGCCAACAAGAGCTCTTGAATCGGGCGAGGAGAACCGGCAACCGCCAGGTGTCCTTCTTCTTCTTCTGGGGTGCCGTGATACCCGCGCGCTGGCGCGCGCATTGAGGCACTCTATCTTCTTCTTCTTCTCTTTCTCCTCCGCACTCACCGGCTAGTTATGAACAGCTGCCCACAAATATTACAAATATGGTGTGCGGAAGGCAGATATAATGAAAGAAAAGCTAGATGCAAATGCTCTACGCTCAAGTGGCAAGTACAGGCCCCATATGGGGGGAAGAATTCCGCGCGAAGGGGGGCAGAGAGCACAGTGCGATAACGGTCATTGACTCGAGACAATCACCCCGCCTGAGCGGCCTGAGCAGCCCGAGGCCTTTAGCCAGTCACGTGTAAAATTATAAATGCGTAAAAATGACCTAAAGCGTTTGCAAAAGCACTCGAGTTTGAATAAAAGCGACAACAGCTGTTGATAACCAAGTGACTTCTATCTATCCAGTTGTTTAGTTTAGCTTTATCTCTCTACATATGACGTAACAAGTTTTGAGTAAATGCTTGGTAAATTATTTTACAATAGTGCGTTTAAAACATTAAACCATGTATGTGGAAATCCTCATCTCGAGATAATTAAACCATTGCTAAACACGGGGAGCGCACTTGTTGCTAGCCGCTTATCAGAAAGCGAAAGTGGAACTCTATTCTATCATTCTATCGTCATCAAAGTGACGTCATTCGCTGAAACTTTTGTGTTCGTGTATCGCCTCTATCGGCCGTTATCTCGAAGTTCCCCGCTATCGCCTCACGCTCGTCTCGAGTTTCGTTTCTGCTAGAACGAGGCGCTCGCTGCGCGGGAGGCGTATGAATCAACCTCGGCCGTGGCACGCCATGTCGCACCGTCGGTGCTTGCGCGTCGACTACGTGAACTTGTGACCAGTGACTACGGTGCATTATGGAGCCGAGTGAAAAGTCGCCGCTGCTGTCGAGTGCGATCAACAGGAATGAAAGTGAATTAGGTTGCAGTTCGTCCGCCGTGAGCGAGAGCTTCTCCAGTCATTCCTCTAGGTCAGCCTTGAACTCCCGAGTGTTTGTGATTTCCAAAAGTGTTGTTCGTTGGGCAAGCAGGTCACACATTTGTAAACGCCAAGAAACAGCGCGAAAGGAGACGCTGCGTAAACGAAGTACGTAACGCGCAGGACGAGCGCTAGTCATATTTGTCAGCGCTTGTCCCGTGTCAGCGCTTCTCCTGCGTGTTACTTCGCTTGCGCTACGTCTCCTTTCGCGCTATATTTCACATTTATAATTGTTAGTTATTCATTTGTTCATGTACTGGCGCATGCAAGGTTCGGTTGCGACGCAAGTGCCTACCGTTACAGCGGCAGCGATCGCGGATCGAGTGCCAGAGCATCTTTGTCATCGCATCGTCGTCGCTTAATTACGAGGCAAACGAAAGAAAATGCCTTTTGTGCGCGGGATATAGTTAAGTTTGGACGAAAGCGCTGATCGTGTGGTCTACTGCTGTGCGCGTTGCCTGCCAGATGATTTGCTTCAGATAAACTCCTTTGTCCGAGGCCGGAAAATAACTGAGCGAGTGTCCATGTGGCCAAACAGGCCTTATCTACGTCAGTGTGTGTGTGCCAGATCTCTAACATCGTGTCAAGTGTCCCTCACAATGTTCTGGTATGCGCATGTACAGCGAACTCGTTGAAAGTTATTATTTTAGTCTTGGCCCTGAAGGTGCACGAAAACGAATTCGCATGGATGATGAGAGCTACATATGTGTCATCAATCGCATAAATGTAAGATTTTAAATGTCATGCAGCATGGATAAGGAAGAGTGCTAGGTTTTGAAAACCTGAAACACCACAAATGTAGCTTGAGTTCCTTTCATTATCAGAGCATGACATAACAGCACGTCCGTCATGTAAATTTTTTAAGAGCTTTTCTTAAATCCAAATAACAATAATTAGGCCATTTCTTTTACATGCTATACTGTATGAAAACCTCACATCTAGTTGAAACTTACTCTTGTAGGTGCATCTTATGCATTTGGAATCAGTGGCCTTGGTGCCTTTAGCTCTTGCCACTGTTTCTGTAATGTTACAAAAGAATAAAGTCTTTTTTCTTCTTCTTCAAAAAAAAAAACCAGATAAAATTGAAAAGAAAACATCTATGTGAATAAGGTAAACCATATTTATGTGGCTATCTATTTTGTTACAACTTTCGCTTAATATAAACCCATGATCCTGGATGCGTGAAATGTAAGAGAAGGCTCCAACAGTGATGAAAAAGATAACTAAATGTTTTATGGTCATGCTGAGGCAGAACATGCATTTTGTGCAGTTTGTGGCTTTGCTGCCGCTTAGAATATGTGAGATGACAGCATACTGCACAGTTGTTCAATCAAGAGTGAAGAGCATGTTGTTTACTATGCATTTTGACGAGAACCTCACTGCTGCTGCTCTTTTCTCTTGAAGGAAGCCATTCCACTACCCCGTTGGTGAACATGGTCACATAGTACATGACTCTGATGCAAACGTGGCTGCAACCTACAGCCGGTACCGCTACTACAACAAGCTGGTGGATCCATCGCTACAAATTCCTGGTAATACATACTGCTAATACCGTTAGTATGTTTAGGATTAATTGTAGCCGAAGCAGCACATATAAGCAGAAGACATTGGAACAAGCAGAGCCAGCTGCCAAGTCCCACCTGTAGCTTATTGCACAAATATGAAGGTTTAAACTATCAGATAAGGTGAAGGAAACGCAAGTGCCTGCACCCAACTGATATCTCACTGCAACAAGACAGAAACAACAGGGGTAGATGGTGCAAAGCTTGTTCTTTATCAGCTCATCAGCGTGCTGCTGACGACAGCCTTAGTTGCTCTTGCAACACTAAACCCTACGTAACTGTCTTTATCGTGCGTTTCACAATAATGCATTCTTTTGTTGGGCAGATAAGCGCTTGTTAGGTAATGCAGATATCATCACATTTTCGTATTATACGCTACTGTAATATGACACCAGAACAAACATTTTAGAGGATGAAAATTAAAAGAAAATTTGTTAGTATAGTTAGAACAGGACGTTGTGCTACGTGTAGCAACCATAACCTAGTTGGCAAATGTGTGTGTGAGCAAGTGCCTCTAATCTGCCCATTGTCTCTATCAACTCAACTTGTGTCTGCAGTTTCATTGTTTCAATCTATTCTTTTTTCTGCGCTTTGTGCCTTGCATTGCTCTTCACTTATGAGCCACCATATCTGCTTTGATCCTTGGGGCTATAGCTTTCTGTTTCTTAACATATGAAGTTGTGAGATTGATTTCGTGTCGCAGCAGCCATATGCTGATGGACAGTTTGTTGAACACCTGTGTGAATTGCACGCCCGTAAACCCCAATGGGCCTAACTCAATTTTCCTGCTACATCATCTATCACAACTCTGGTGTTTCAAGTATTGAACCACACTGACCAGTCAATCCTTGACCCTCCGTAGCACCTTGAAGCTGCTTCTGTCTCTTTACATTACATGTAAGGAGGTACCAACATATAGTATATTGCAACAACTCTACAGCATTGGCTTCCGTTGTTCAACCACTTGTGGTAACTGTGTGCATTTGACAAAAAGTGCACATAGTAGTACTTGCTAGGCTTTAATAGTGGGCATGCTAGTACAGCACACTAGATGGTGGATTAGACAACAATGTATATGTATTTCTCCCTTGTGTCCCACCAATGTCCCAAAATCTGCGATCCAGTAAGTAGAGCACCGAGTCGGGCTAGTTGGTTTAAATTCATAATGAGGACTAAAAGCTGCGCTAAAGACACACAGATGTTCACTGTATATATGTCATCCTTCAAACATTAAACGTTCAGTTGTGAGTCTGCGCAAGTCCTGTTTTCCTCGTCTTTGTCTTTGTGTTTTTAGCGCAGTTTTTAGTCCTCATTATGGATCCAGTAAGTATGGCTTGTGCATGTTTAGGCCTACCATAAATGTAATGCAGATTTAAACAAAAGAAAAATCTGCTCGTTTAATGCTACTGACATTTAATGATCTTGCCACTTTCTTTCATGCAGTGCATACCCGACCATGTGGTCCCAGCGTACCTGTCATTACCTTTCTTCAAGCCATCTGCGGAGGGCGAACAGAGCAGCTTCGTGACAATGTTGGTGCTACCAATCTGTGTGAAAGAGTAGTGTGCTGACGTGGTGCTTTCATTGCAGCTTTGCCATATGGAACACCATGATGGGTACCTCGCTGCTCAGCATGCCATGGGCCATGTCGCAGGTACACCTTCCTTCTTGCACCTAGCCGGGCTGAGCCTGCGACTCGCCTGCCGTGGTAGCTAGTAGTTGAGATACCGGCCCCAAAACTTTGTCGAGATTGCTTGAATAGAATACATAGTATGTGTCACACATTTATTAGGTAAAGTGGAATTTTTGCACTGTCGTCGAATTTTGCAACATTTAAGTCGTCTTCTAGTCTGGCCCTGTCCTCATTGACTGTTGCGGTGGCCCAGTGGTTATTATGCTTGGCTGCTGACCTGAAAGATGCAGGTCTGATCCCGGCCACGGTGGTTGCACTTCAATGAAGGTGAAACGCGTGAGGCTATTGTACTGTGTCATGTCATTGCACGTTAAAGAACCCCTTCTTAGGGGGTTGGAATTACCTGGAATCCTTCACTATGGCATGCCTCATTCATATTGTGGTGTTGGCGCATAAAGCCCCAGAAATCATATCATTATTATAAGTCCTATGCAAATCAATCACTGCTATGCACTCATATGAATGCTTTCTGGTCTTGTATTCTGCCAATTAGTAGGTCTCACATAATCAAACATCTTTGACATGATCGAAATGTTGAACTATCATATGAACTCCAAGACCCAATAAAGTTGCAGTATAATGTATTTCATATTAACGCTTCTTTTACATCACAAGTTGTCATTGCAGTACAAAGAGTTCTTCTTTTGTGCAGGCTGGTTTTGCTGGCGGCATAATTCTCATCCTAGCCATAGGACTCCTCTGTTTGTACACTGCATACAGGGTCCTTAGCAGCCCTAGCCTCACAGGTGAGACTTCATTTGACATTTGTATGACTACAGCGTTAAGCATTATTACAACTATAATGGGGTAATCTTCAGGATAATGATACCTCATAAGACTCTCCGCTTATCCTGCTGCATTGTTGCATGCCAGTCACACCTGCCCTATTTATGTCACAGTTATCTTATCACTCTGCCTGGTACTCCACTGTTGCCAACTGCTTATCCTCCTCATGTCCGTTTTGTGTTTGTAACACACACTTGCTTCACACTGTTTGTACATCACTTCATACTATTTGCTCTGCCCAAGTCTTAAAGCACAGCGCTACAGATATCAACCAAAGTATCAACCTATGTGTTTCCTTACGTGGTTTGCAATTTTAAAAAATGAAGCTATTAGAGTTGCACCTTGTTGTAGCAGTGTTAGCATCTTGCATGAGGAAGTTTTGATTGTGTGTTATAAGATCAGACTCATTACAACCTGACAGTAGCGAGATAAACTTGAAGTGCCGCTAAACCACCCAGTGGTCGAAATTTAGTTGTGGTTACGAGTGGAAATACAGCGCTAGAAAGACGGGACAAGAAAGGACTCCGAACACAGCGCTGTGTCCTTCTTGTCCCGTTGTGTAGTTGTGGTGTTGCAGTTGTGCGCGAGTCTTCAACAAGCACTTAGCTGCGATAATTTTTTGAAATGGTGCTGTAATAGCGAGTTACATGCGCTTGATGATGCAAAAGAGGCCCACGCTCGTTTCGCTCTTTCCTACGCTATGCTCTGTTCGACGGCTCGTCTCTCCTCCTGGCCGAGTGCTCCTCCTCACCGTGCAAGGAAGTAGAGCGGCAAGTGCACATACCTGCTGGCCGACAAACACATTCTTTTTGTAGATGACATGAACATAACCATACGCGAATGTTGACATCATGGCCAAGCACTGGGGATTACCGATAGGCCCGGAGAGAAGGGTGTGTTTCTTGGAATTTGTGAAGCGCCTACGACTCGTAGCACTGCCTGAGTTTGCCATTGTTGATCGCGACGGCATACTGAGCTCAGTGCATGCATTTACTTGAAATGTTAAAACTTTACCGGAGGTAGTTTAGGAGCCCTTGAATGCTTACATTGTATCTATCTTCCCTATAGCGAAAATTCGAGTGTATAGGTTTTTGTTAAGCATTAATCATGCTGTTTAATTTCTACAGACCAAAGCTTTTTCATTTCCGCACCTGTGTTTAGAGTCTATTAAGAAGGCCCGTGCAGACTTTTCAGTTATGACTGCGCAACAAACAAACAAACAACAGTGGTAATCATGCGAGAGAAACAAGCTCTGTGCCATCTCAACCACTGGTTCCACCAGTTGCCCAGTGGTCCCCAGAGAAAAATTGCTGTCACGTGCATGTAATTCTTGTCTGCACCAATGGGCTGAGTTCAGTCATGACTTTCCAAGCCTAGAACTTGCCCATGTTTAGTTTACGCTATTTTAAATGTCTAGGCATGTGTCAATGGTAAACTTCAGGTTTGAAGTCAATTCGAAGCGAATAGTGATTTGGTCGAATAATTTCGAATCGAATTTGAATAGTATATATCAGATATTATTAGGAAAAATGATCATATTTGTCATGACCCAACTAACCTGCACAATATTTCTTTTAAATTGAAACAAGGCATGAGCAAATTTCATTCCTTTTGGTTCAAAGAAAGTGGAAGCAACTTTGATTGGTAGCAGATTTGATTTTTGGTAGAATTCAAGTGATATCATGTAAAATATGTTAGCGTTTTACAATTTACTATACTTAGAGCATATAAGCCGGTATAACAAGCTTTTAAACTTAATAAATGATGAATCGATGTGAGAATAATATGTTCATTTAGCCGTGAAGTGGGGCTTTACGGCAGTGTGGATTTTTCCCTGGATAGGTGTATCCACGGTATAGCACCCCTTCACTGCAGTGAAACCACCTTTACAGAGGGTTACATAAGGACTAATATAAACCTATTCGTTCATTTCGAAATAATTTAAATTCGAATCGAAGCAAGTTCAAATACTGTCATATTCGCTCAATATTCGCACAAGCCTAGAAATGACAACTATTAGGTCAGCCATTCAAGAATGTCTAAATGTCTAATGTGCTGCGGCATTTTCTTTTGCAGGCCTCAAAGGTGAACCGCTGGAGTTCTCCGGACGTGTGCCGCCACTTTTTGGGCGAATGGGCCGAGCGGCTGGCCATCGTATTCTCCATGATGCCTCTCCTTGGGGCCACTGTGGTCTTCTGGGTGCTCATGTCCACTTTCCTGTCCAACACAAGCGTGTTCGTTTATGGTCAGTGCTTGCTTGTGAACATTAAGGGACCACTTGAGGCACGAGAGTGGACAGTATAATTGCTTTTTAGTGTGAGAAAGACCAATTTGTGTGTCCTGTCAAACCCGACTATATCGAACTCGGCTAAATCGAATTATCCTTTACATGGAACTACAGCTGAACCCCTTTATGAGAGACACGCACCGGGAGTAGTTCTTGTCCCTTATACGAGGTGTCTCTTATAAGCAGGGTACCGCATCCCCATTTTCTAATCAACCCCATTTCGATATCGGGCCACAGTGGTGTCTTTTATAATCAGTTGTCTCTTGCATCAGTGTCTCTTAAAGGGGTTCAACTGTATTTTCAAACACGACAATGCTTTAATGTCAATGCATAGGAAAATTTACGGCTACATAGAACAAAAAGTATGCGAAACACTTGATATATCGAACATCAGACAGCACGAAACACCCCAAGAACTTAACTTTCCCTCTAAGAATTCAACTTTTTTTCACGGAAGAGGACTTTCCCACGTGCATTTGGGAGACTGAGCAGTGTGATTAGGAGGGCCGTATCAATACTGCATTTTCTCACCTACAACCCACTCCTGCATATAACACTCGCCACCAACTACAAACTGCGCAAAAATAAGAACTAAAAAAAAAATCCACGTGTGTTGCCCTTAGCCACCTTCCTTGCATTATTCTGAAGCAGTTCCATGAAGCCAACTTGCACACCAAAATTGGCATAGAAAATACAGAACTTTCTTTAAAAGCTGTATATCGAACTGGTACGATATATCAAACTGATTCCCATGTTTTAGCAAGTTCGATATATGCAGGTTCGACAGTAGCTGAAAATGCTGCTTAAAAGGTTGTCTAGTGAAAAACCACGCTAAACTTCGAGGCCTAGCTCTGTTGAATTGAGAGGGGTAGCAGACAAAGCGTGGCTTGCAGTCCCTTCAGTACTCTAGTATGCATTTGTTTTTTTGCTTGATTCCTGGGAACTAAAAGTGTGGGGAAAGGTACGTTAATCTGCCATAATTCTCATTGTACCGTATTGAAATGATGTCCAGGCAGTGTACTGTGAACAGTGCACTATGTTTCCATTTAACATTCCAAAAAAAAAAATTACCGGCATCTGCTACTGTGGCTAGGGTGGCCACCTTCCTGCTAGCAACGCGCAGGACATGACTGCATTTGGGCGATAAGATATTAACTGCCATATTTTATAACAGACTTGTCGACATTTTGGTGAATAATATTCTCACGCAATATTTTGCCATCTCTGAAACAGCGAAATAGAGTAACTGAGGTGAGTTGAAGTTCATCATATACCTCATACATATCAGTGTGAAAGAAAGCTAGTTTATACATTTTTGTAATATTCTCCGATAAAAAACAAGGTTATTGGTATTGACAAAATTTCAGGCACCTCAAAAAATAGGCACTAACAAAACAGCTGTGGCTTAGTCTCCACAGGTTACAGAATAGTCTTCCACTGTGAAAGTGAACACTTATTTAATACGTAGTACTAAAGGCAATATTATTGGAATACTTGTTTGTTTTCGTTAGAAAGAAGTAGCTGATATAATTTGCACATAACACAGTACCCTGCGGGCTTTTATTATTTTCATCTCTTCGATAATTGATAGTATATTACAACTTGCTTGATGACAACTTGCTAAAGTGTTAGCTATGACAGTACTGCTTTCTTTTTTTTACCAGATCACATTGCTGGTATTATTGGACCTGATGACCAAAGTGGTAGGTCTCAGCTAATTGTTTTCTGTTATTTATTTGTTGCACATTGAGGAGCATCTGCATATCTATAGTATTCTGATACGAAAATGCCTTGCTTGCATGTATTGGTTACAGAACAATGGTTATAACACCAGGTCAAGCTATGGGCTTGGTATTTGATTATGAATCCATTGTAGTAATTTAGATTGGTAAAGCCAGAGCATAGGTGAACACAACTCATCCTAACTTTTATGACATTTTGATGTGTTGACAACTGTAGTGCAATTCATAATGAGCAGGCATTTCATTTTAGTGTTAACCGTTTTCACTTTTGTACGGACTGTATTATTTTACTGTATACTTACACACTGTATGCTTTTTTTAGTAATACACATGCCCACCTTGTATCGTTTCGTATATGCACCCACCTTTGTAGCTTCCACCAGCACCATTGCTTAAGCCACTGGTGATATTTATTATTCCATCAATACAGGTTGTGTATGATGGAAGAAACAGAGGTAGAAGAAAACTATCCACACAACAGTTGTCTCTATAAATACCAAAAGTCGTTATTTATCACCATGTTTGTTTAATTTGTTTCTGTTGCCTGCAAGGTGTTGTTTAATTTGTACTAATGGCACAGCAACAGCATGGCAGCATTGGTCAAATTTATTTGCAGAGTAACTTCATAAAATAATTTTATCTTGTCTTATCAACTGATCATCTGCCAACTCAGTTTCCTGATCCAATTTTCTTTCCAATGTAGCTGCAAACACTGAATTACACCCGCTTGCTCCCTTTGCCTGTTGCACAATGCCCTTTCAGAATCTTAGGAAATTAAATAGATGTTGATTAGCATAAAGCAATACACTAGATTTTAATTACAATGTATTTTTCTCTTGTTTCTTCCTGGCAATCCATGAAGCAAGTCTACTGTGTGCCAAAAGCTTTAGTGACTCTTATGAATATGATGTCTCGCTGTTCTCAAACGCAACGAACACTACAAACGACAAGATTCTCGACGTCCTGGAGAGCAAGTACACAATGCCCATTGTCCTGGTGTTCCTGATGTTTCCAGTCATCAACTTGAAATCTCCATCTTTCTTCTTCAAGTTCACCTCTCTTGGTGAGTGCTCATAGGCTAACAGGGCAATCTCCTTCTCAGCGGTAGCTCAGAGTTTGATATTAGTAGAGAGAGAAAGGAAGGACTGAGAGGTTAACCAGAGGAAGTCTTCGGTTTCCTAGCCTGTACATGGGAAGGGGAAAGGGGGTGTAAAAGAATGAAAGAAAAAAAATTCGGCAGATCCCAAGTACCATGGGAATCGATGTTATGCGAAGCATGCGGAGGGAAGGTGACTGCGGTGTAATTTTTTATCGAGCGAAATCTTGCAAAATGACGCTAAAGATACGTACAAATGCTGCACGCACATGCATATATTAAACAGTCGCATATGTTTTATATGACCAGTTGTTTACAGCTACGTGAGAATACCAACAGCAATCTGGGTATTACCAATGCCAGAATCGGTAAGCTAACCGTAGTGCTTGTGCTTGCGAAGATGGTAGCCGTAGATAGTGCTACGTTCACCAACCACAATGGATGGCGCTTAAGTATACAACTGACGTTAACCCGACATGACTCTTTCGTCATAGGAGCACATATGTAATGTTTATAAAATTAGATAGCCAGCACTGCAACCACAATATACGTTTCACCAACATTACGCCTGCATAGGGTGTTCTTCCAAAGCAGTTTCGAGACCTGACGTAGCTCTGTGGTAGAATGCTTGATTGCCACACAGAATGCTTGGGTTCGATTCCTGCTGGGACTCTGATTTCTATTCTTTGTATTCCTCGCATCAACACCACCGATGTCCGTATTTCTTAACGCTCTCGCATTTAAATTACCAATGCCTGTTCTCGCCGTACCTGGGTAGATATAAATTGTCAAAGTCCTGTGGCGCATACCCGCATTCAGCGGCCCGTGGTATACGCGTATGAGCGACACGTGTTGAAGAGATGAGTTTGACGACGTACGCGACGAGGTTTTCACGTTATTCATACCATGACCAGCCAGACATATTCGTCAATACCTCTTACCCTCCCATACAAATTTTGGTCTACCCCAAGTTAAGGAGGCCATCACGAGAGCACCCAGACGTAGGCGGCTAGATAGACAGACAGACAGACAGACAGACAGACCGGACGGATTGGACGGACGGACGGATGGGTGGGTGGTTGGACGGGTGGGTGGGTGGAAACGCAAAAGTGCTTGCAGTATGCAAAAGAAGGGTTTGTGAAGACACTGCAGAGTCACGACTACAAACTGCAGCAATGCCCTCTGAGCGGCTCGCGTTGAAGACCGGGTAGGCCAGTGTCCTAGGATTTTGTTCTCTGTGAGAGGACGATGGTCTAGGTGGCCTAGCACGGCTGAGAGAGCTGCTCTTTCGTAGTTTAAGCGGGTGAGGTCACAGAGAAGGTGCGCGATTGTTTAGCTTCACCTGATGACTTTACATAACGGGCTATCAGCCATTCCAATTATAAACGGATAGGCATTTGCGAAGGTCACTCCGATCCACAGATCGACCAGCAGCGTAGAGTCCAGCCGTGATAGGTTGAACAGGATACTAGTATAGTAGAAGGTAGAGCTGTGCACGGGCTCCGGGTAGCCCGAAAGCCCGAGCCCGGCCCGGCCCGCGGGCCGGGCTCGGGTATGCGGACGTCTTCCCTACTCGGGCCCGGGCCGGGCTCGGGCTACTCATCTCGGGCATCGGGTGGGCCGGGCCAGGTGCAAAGCCCGCATCAAACCAAAAAAAAATATAGACGTTGTGCCGGAATTGTTTTCTAGCACTTAGCGATGAGCACACAGATCACCTTTGTGATTATTTATCCATACAATCATCCTCCTGTCCTGCATCATAGATAATAAACTGCTGGAAGAACAAGGAGTCTAATTATTCTAAGCTTGTTATGCTTGCGAAAAAGATATTTGCGATTCCGGCTACCAATGCGAGCAGCGAACGGAACTTCAGTTCGACAGGATATGTGATGCACCGCACTTCACTGAAGTCCGAATCATTGCGCAGCTTGTTATTTTTACAGAACTTGGAATCTGTGTATACACATTAACATATGTCGTTTGCATATGTTTAACTTTGATATGTTGAATAAAATGCAACATGATCAAAAAAACCGCCAGGCCTGCGCGGAACGCGCAGCACAGCTACAGCGAAAGCTGGGAGAGCGGCCTTTTTCAAGCCTTTTTAAAACACTCTTGGGGCAATACTACAAGCGCACTTGCATGGTACCCACTATGCCATAAATCATCATAATTGTTGTGTAGTGGGGAAGTGTCTACTATGCCATTATTCGTCCTTCAGAAAAGCGCGGTAACACTCTTGTAACGCATTAGGCCTATGTGCACTTTGTTGATGCTGTGGCTGACGACGATGAAGAATTTTGCCTGAGACTCCTGTAATGGGTTGGAGCATTGAACGCCCCCACTCGTTACGCAATTCGCATTGTGTGACGCCTGGTTCTTACTTTACTGTTGTAAAACGCTTTACAACACTCGTTAACGCGATTCCTTACCCGACATCAAGCCTGCATAGGTTAGATTGCACTGAAGTTTCAAGCAGCGGCGTAGCTCAATGGTATAGAATACCGGGCTTCCACGCAGAAGACCCGGGTTCGATTCCCATTCTATCATAGGTGTTTTTTTTATTTATTTAGTATTTTTCTTATTTCGTGCGATATTGGTTACGGACACCGGCGGCGGCGGACAACTACGGCGCAGGAACGACCCTTGTTGTGATCTCATAACAGCTTTCGCTGTAAAAGTGATATCTTGTCTCCGAAGCAAACTTTCATAGTGTCGGGCCGGACCGGGCCCGGGTTTGTGTTTTTCTACGTCGGGCCGGGCCGGACGGGCTCGAAGCCCTTTGGGGCCGGGCTCGGGCGGGCCTGCGACGCAGTCAATGGGCCCGGGCCGGGCTCGGGCTTGAAAATTAGGCCCGTGCACAGCTCTAGTAGAAGGCATGAAAATATAAGGACGTATACAGGAGTTTCCAGCTGACAGCCATAGGTAAGAAAACTAGAATGATAAAGTTTGTGATAAAAAATTCATCAGAAGGGGGGTCGCTGAAGCCAACGTTTTGACAAGTGGAACTTGTCTTCTCCAAGCTGCAGTGTACAGGTTGCAGGCTTGAAGAAGGCAAGTCCACTTGTCAAAATGTGTGGGGGTGCTATCACCCCCTGTAAGGTCATTTGCGCCTCATGGTGCGCGTGCGTCTCGCGGAGAAGCTGCAGCTTGGGTTGACAGCCGCCGAGCGGAAGGTGGCGATTGTGCTCGCGCGGGTTATCATTATCATCATCATCATCATCATTATCGTTAAGGTTAGCGTGGTAGCGCCAGTGGCGCCACTCGGTGGCGAAGCTAGGTGGGCGCACGGGAAAAGTTACAGTCTCCTTGGCGTTGGGGCGGCGATCGGGATGGACGTCTCCTGCAGGGGCTCCACGAGATGCGGCAGCCGCGGGTTCGTTTCCCGTGGATCCCTTGTGGTGAGTCGACCATCGGCGACGCCGCCTTCGCGTTACCTTGTGTTTGTTATGTTGATTGAGTGTAGTGGAATATTGTATAATGTTGTTTTAGCGTGTTGATCACTAGTGATGTACTTGATTCGGCAAGCGAGCTCGTTCATGTAAAAGTAGTTGAATAAATGTACACGATGTTGGTTTGGCCCGACCGTGTCTACTGTGTCCGTGTGCTCCGAGTGATGGCGCTCTCATTACGAGACCCCACAAATGTTGGCTCTAGCGACACCCCACGTATTGACGAATTTTTCATCCCTTCAAGCTTACTCCCCCGAACTTCTGCCTTTTTCATAATGTGTGAAAGAAGTTGTGGGATGTTCATTTTGTGGCTTTTGCCAGTGGCGTGGCTATTCAAGCCACTCAAGAAGAGACTCAAGCTAAGAATGTTATCTTCATTTGTGCTTGGCTGTAACTCGTAACTTCTTGTATATGGTTATTGATGGCATCCTCTCTACAGGAACTATATCTGTGTTCTACTTACTGATCTACATTTTCATCAAGGCTGGCCAGTGGGGAGTCAACATAAACTTTGTGGACAAGACAAACCTCTTCTACACTCCACGTAAGCTGTTAAAAACACTGTCTGGTCTTGTATAGTTTATATAGTATAAGACTTGAGAAACACTAAGTAAATTATCTCTTTTTTCTTCTCCTCTAGTGTTTAAAACCACATTTCCAGCACTGACTGGAGTCTTGTGCCTTTCCTTTTTTATACACAACTGCATCATCTCCATGATGCGTAACCAGAAGAGGCCAGAAAACAACGTGAGAATTTTGTTGCTATTTGTTGCATGTGCATGTCATTTATATGCTATCTGTATACAATATCTGTGTGTTCTAAGCACATCACCATTTTTCTATGAAGTCATATCTACATTTTGCACTGCTTCAGCAAACTGTCAGTACTAAACAATGTTGCAAATGAGGTGTTCCTGACGAAGGCGTAGCTTTCTAATTGTTGTGGGAGTGGACGGGGGGATGCCATGCTAGCCAAAGTAGTAGTGAATTGAGGAAGGGAGGCAAAATAAATCATTATGATCGAAATTTGAAGTTCATTTATGCAAGGTTTGTTGCAGCAGTATACATATCTAAAATCAGTTCAGCCGTTATTTCAGGTTTCCATGTGTTTTGGGCCGGGGGAGGGAAGGGAAGTTTTATTTAAACCATCATTTCATGACAATGAAGCAACGTAGCTATCATAATGGAACATGTGGTGATGTTGACGTTGAATGTAAGCTCTGAGATATTGTTTGAAACGCAACATTGCATTATGACGTGCTTTAAATATGTCAGCGCTCTTTGGTGTATTCATGGGCACATTGAAAGCTGAAACATAACGGAATAATTTTCTGGCTACTGCTTGTTTTCGGTGCAACAAGCTTCCAACAGTTCAGAAGAGAAGTTGCACCATGGAAGCATTTTTTTGTACCATGCATGCGTACGTGAAGAAATCTGAAATGAGCCAATATCAGAGCCTACTCCTAAACAAGTCGTTTTGTCTATGTGCATTGTGCAGAAAAGGGACCTGTCAATTGCCTTTGGCCTCGTCATAACTACGTACCTGCTCGTGGGCATTCCCTTCTACATCAGCTTTCCAATGGCAAAAGGCTGCATCGAAGATGTGAGTGTGTTGCATATGCGTGCCTTAGGACGGTGCAAAGAGTGTCACTGTTCACTGACCCTGTTTCTGTCTCTCTGCGCAGAACTTGCTCAATAACTTTGCCAACCATGACATGATGGCATTCGTGACACGTATTTTTCTCCTGGTGCAATACATAACATTGTTCCCCATGATCACGTATCTCCTGAGAGTGCAGTTTATGCACTGGGTCTACCGTAATGTGTATCCAGGGTATGTATGATTATGCATGTTTGGCATGTGTTTCCATTTGGATACAAGAGATGAGAAATTCTTGAATTGCTGAAACCCTGTGCCTTATTGCATACAACTTTTGCCTGAACTTCTGCCTCACTTGCATGCAAGTTATTACTATCCCGCCCATTCTACAATACTGTTGTTATGTTTGTTACGTTCACCTCGTGGCTGGTTTATTGTGTCGTTTTCTCTTGCTTATGTAGTCAAACTGTGGGTGATTTAAGGGAAATAAAAATTAAATGAAATTACAATGGATTATGGGTAAACGAAACTCTCCTAAACAGAAATACCAGGATGAATGGCACAAGAGTATCAACTTTTGGTTGGTCACCTATTGGCACAACTTGAACTAACTTGGGTTAAACAGAACCAGAGTTCCTTGACAAAGCATTAAAGGACTCTAACGGAACTCTAACCGAAACTTCCACCTAGCTCATCGGCATATAGAACAAGTCAAGTTTGACAAAGAAGTCAAATGGTGATGTTTCAAATGCTGAAAGCAAATCCATAAGGCAGCTGGGTGTAAGTCGATGTAAATTGAAGGAGTCAAAGTTTCAACTGTGTTTATATCATTGTGACCTTGTTACACATGTAGCGATCCAAAATGGGGAAGAGAGCTGTAGAGATGGCAGGACATGGCAGTCAGGGGATCATTACTGTTTCGTTCACAGCCTTAGGAATAAGAGACCTCCGAACGATATCCTTGTCACTTGTTTCGAACTTAGAGACAAAAATTTAGGTGAAGTTCATGTCAAAGACATATATATATATATATATATATATATATATATATATATATATATATATATATATATATATATATATATATATATATATTGCAGTTACACTACACATGACTGTTTTGGATAAGATGACAGAAGATGCACCGGAACATCTGCAGTGCCACTTCGAGTGCAAGAAGGGTGCACGACTATTGGGAATCCTGTCATCCATGAACAAATCTTTGCGCAAAAAAAGCTACAATGTAGTAAAGTTGGGTTCTTTACCCGCGGTCCGAGGACCCGCGATTCAGCCAGAGGCTGACAACCAGGCAGGTGAATTCCGCACTCGAAGTGCCCCGTCGGAGACGGTCTTTGCGACGACTTGGGAGCAGAGGCTTGGAGATTTTCGAATGCTTTTTAATGTACAGTAGTGGTTACAAAAGAGAAGAAAACTTATTTACAAGTATTTACACAATCTGGTCGGCTACATACGAAATCGTCACCTCGGGAGACCCGAGCACTGCCTAGCAGTGTCGCCGCTCAAACCAGACTGCGCCTTCTTCCTCCCCGATCCATCGATGGGGGGTACGGCTCCCAAACTTGCCTTGGCCCAAAACAAAGGGCGCACGCCATTTCCGCCGGTGCCGCCCACACTCGCCCAGGTCAAGTTCCTTACCGGGGCGTGGCCACCACACCTAACCGGCGACACCGAGGTGTCCCTTCACTGACGTGAGAAGGTGACGGGTCCCACGCTCGTACGACCGGGCGCATCAAAAGGTTCCGCCGCCGAACTTGTCGCTAAATTAGCAGGACGGGTTGCCGTCCCTGGTTTCGCCCTGATCTGCGTATTCTTAGCGTCCAAGCCATTACACCCGCGGGGGCAAGTCTCAGCCGAGAAGGGGGTGACTCACAACTTGCCGTCCTGTCGTGGTGGCATTGTTCGTTAGCACCGACGCCAACAGCCTCCCCCCGACTAGCTGGTTTCCCCAAACCTTACACGCCCCTCTTAAGATTCACATAAGAGGTCGAAGCGTCTTAAGGGAATAACTACAACAAATCAAAGGGTTGGGAAACCTTAGGCACTCGGTGCTCGTCTACGGGCCATTGTCTCTTCGCCGAGCTAATAACTGCACCACGACACTTGCACCAGCACGCTATCGGTTGTCCTCAACAACACAAATCACGCCGCAACAATATCTTGTGTTGCGTTACGCGACAGTGAACACTCACTGGCCAGGAGCTCTAGTTACAAGCGAGACTCGGCCAATGAAGAAAAAAAAACCCAACAAATAATGTTCATGCAGGTACGTCCAGTAGCCGTCCACAGTGCGCACACGTTCACCTTGCAGTTTGTGGTTGACACGGTCTGGCTATTCAAGCGTGCACCAAATGTTAACCAGCGGCACGGAGTTCACTGAGCGAGTTTCCGTCGCTGACACTCGGCTGGTGCACTAAGGGGGTACTCCCCCTCCCCCGCCGACTGCCCGGCACTGTTATTCGGATACCAACATACACTTGACACGCGCGATAGCGCGTCCGCATTAGCGGGAACACTGTCCTTTAGCGCTGGAGCACGAGCGCCCATAGCGTTGCCTTTGCCCCGGCGGCGTCGCTTACGGTGTTTGCCGCCGAATCTACGTGGTCCCTTCGACTTGGGAAACGATTTCCCGGAACACGAATCCTGGACCCCTGGCACTGTCTCGCTCGCCTGAAAGCTATTTGGCTTTGACCGCCTACTAAACGGCGTAGCGCGCGCGTTCTGTTCTTTCAAGCCTACCGCCACTTTAAGCAATTTCCACGCTTCTTCGGACAACAAACAGTCGGTGCGTGCCTTTAGTCTGTCTGTCAAAGCGCACAACACCGGCACTGTTTCCTCAATGTCCGCGAAGGGACCTGTGGCACCCGCGAGCGCCAACGGCAACATTGTCAGCTTTGCCTGTACTTCTTCCCCAAACGCGGAGACAAGCTTCACTGACCCATGTGGCCGCACAAGCTCCGGCGGGACCACACTCTCGCGGACGACAGTGACGTCAGTACCCGTGTCAATGATGGCGCGAATCTCCGCGTCTCGGCAACCTAGTCTGATCGGCCTGCGTTTGCGCCCTCCGCCAATAACCGCCGTAGTGGACACGCGTGCGGACAGACCAATCCTTTCCTGGGAGCTAGGCTTCGCGGCATCGCGGTTTTCCGCTCGCGGGCAGTCCGCCTTCAAGTGCCCATGCACCCCACATAGGAAGCAACCTCGCGCCTTTGTGGGCTCCCGCGCTGATGGCTTAACCTGACTCTGCGGGCCCGCGGTCGGCGCCTCTGCAATTTTGCGTTCTGCCTTCTTGCTGCCGCTGTTCTGGCCTTCCGCCTCCTCGTATGTTACGAGCAACGCAGTAATTTTGTGAGCTTTGCGCCAAGTCCCTCCCTCCTGGAGCGTCACATACTTAAGCGCGGCATCCGACAAGCTGTCTTTCAACTGGTCAGCGGCAAAGAGTTCGAGCAGCTCCTGAAAAGTACCTACGCCTCTCGCCTCAACGTAAAAACGCAGGTAGCTCTGAAGCCTCGTAGCGAACGCCCGCCACCCTTCTGCCGCCCGTTTCCTCGCCCCTCGGAACCGGCGGAGGTATTCGCCGGCAGACAGCCTCATTTCCTCGAGCACTGCCCTCTTAAGTACCTCATAGTCCCTATGCTGAGGTGGCGCCAAGCGCGTTGACAGGAAGGGGATCTTTTCAGCGACCAGCGGAAAAATAATTTGGCCCCCACCAAGCTTTTGGTACTTCGTACCCCTCCAGCGCGCTCTCGGCAGCCTCAAACCACACAGGGACCTCCGCTTCCGTCGGAAACTTTGGCAGCACGCTGGCAATCAACTTTGAGAAATGTCGCAGTTCACTGTGGCTCTCCGGCCCCCTGTCAACGCGAGAACTCGGCCCGGAGCCACGCTGTTCTCTCGCAATTTCCAGCTCAAGTTCCTTTAGCCTAATTTTCATTTTTAGCACTTCGAGTTCCGAATGGCTCCCTGACTCCTCCGGAACGGCGGACTCGTTTCCGACCCCCTCGCCGTCATTAGAGTCGCCCATCCCGCTTGCCGTGTGCCTATCTGGATTTCGGAAGGCGAACGGCGTTTCCATTTGACCTTCGTCCTAATCTCCACCGAACACAGTGCACGGGCCCCGGCAGAAGAAGAGGAGCACTCACCCCTTCGAGACGACCACTGCGTAGTTCCCGTCCTCCTTCCGCGCTGGGTTTCGCTGTTGCACGCTGCCTCGAAGCGCCGGCGCCCGGTGGATGACTTGAAGCGCTGGTCAGCCGACTCCAGCGGCTGTCTCCTGGCGTCCTCAGGAACCTGGTCCTCTTGACGTACTGCTTTCTCTCCGCCCGCGCCGAGTACTTGACTCGCTGCCCAAGCGTCGCCGTCTTCTTCACCGCCTGTCAGATCCCTTCTTCTTCACGAGATGGTTGAAGGGATCCCACCGCTGCCACCAGTAAAGTTGGGTTCTTTACCCGCGGTCCAAGGACCCGCGATTCAGCCAGAGGCTGATAACCAGGCTGGTGAATTCCGCACTCGAAGTGCCCCGTCGGAGACGGTCTTTGCGACGACTTGGGAGCAGAGGCTTGAAGATTTGCGAAAGCTTTTTAATGTACAGTAGTGGTTACAAAAGAGAAGAAAACTTATTTACAAGTATTTACACAATCTGGTCGGCTACATACGACATCGTCACCTCGGGAGACCCGAGCACTGCCTAGCAGTGTCGCCGCTCAAACCAGACTGCGCCTTCTTCCTCCCCGATCCATCGATGGGGGTACGGCTCCCAAACTTGCCTTGGCCCAAAACAAAGGGCGCACGCCATTTCCGCCGGTGCCGCCCACACTCGCCCAGGTCAAGTTCCTTACCGGGGCGTGGCCACCACACCTAACCGGCGACACCGAGGTGTCCCTTCACTGACGTGAGAAGGTGACGGGTCCCACGCTCGTACGACCGGGCGCATCAAAAGGTTCCGCCGCCGAACTTGTCGCTAAATTAGCAGGACGGGTTGCCGTCCCTGGTTTCGCCCTGATCTGCGTATTCTTAGCGTCCAAGCCATTACACCCGCGGGGGCAAGTCTCAGCCGAGAAGGGGGTGACTCACAACTTGCCGTCCTGTCGTGGTGGCATTGTTCGTTAGCACCGACGCCAACAGCCTCCCCCCGACTAGCTGGTTTCCCCAAACCTTACAATGTTATAAGCACAGCACAGTAAAGTCTTTATTTTTATCATTGCAAAAATCATAGCACTCAAACTCTTGTCAAATAAATTGACCACAGCAATCGGTTTCGTTCTTCGCTTAATTTAAGCTTCGAATAAACAGAACACGTTACTGTCTCTCGAAGTTCCATTAAAACAGAGTCTACTGTACACACTCAAACCTCAACATAATGAACATGGATATAACGAACTATTGGTTATAACGAAGTAAATGAAGAATAGCCTTGGTAATAGGTACAGTGGTTCGAATATATGCTTATAACGAATTTTCGGATACAGTGAAGTTATTTTCGTGTCAAATGCAACTTTGTTATAATGAGGTTTTTGTGCTTCACTTATGTTGTTCACGGTGGTTTAAAGAATTGCTGCACTGCTTGTGAATGAGGTTTTAGAGTTACTGGGCATTGTTTTCAAGCACATACACATAAGGAATTGCATACGAAACAGTGCATCCACCGCATTACACTGTGACAGAAAACCATCTGGCCAAATCACAAGCTTCATAAATGACTTTTATAATTGTGCAATATCGTCAGTTCAAAAAATGGTATGTTACTAACAATGTCTCCACTGACTGTAGCAACAGGCTACATCCATGTTGTTCTGCAACGTCTTACTAATGCGTTTTGTGCATATACTCTGAGTGCAACATAGTTGGCCATTGTGCCTATGTGAAAGTAGCTAACGTGCTGATCGCTTTCATTTCAGGTTAAAGCAGGTGGTTTCTGTCAATGCAGTGGTGGTGACAATGTGCGTTCTTTTCGCCATATTTTTGCCTCAAATTGGCACCATTTTAAGGCAAGTCAACTGACCTTCTACTTAATTATTCAATGATACCATGCATAGATACGTTACAATCACGGATACACGAGTTGTGAAATTTTCTAATCACATATAGAGTGTGACATTTACTGTTTACGAAATAGATTGCTGTCAAATTAGCATTGGCACTAGTGGCTGGCCAACAGGTCAAGTTTGTGTTATTGATCCGTAATGTGAAGGAACGACGAGGGTTTAATGGCTGAAGAGTTCTGGGTCATGACGTCACAATGCAGTATAACCATTAGAAATGGAACGGAAACTTTCGTTTCGGAAGAAAAAAGCAGTCATGTTGCTATACTGACTAGTACCACCTCCTCAATGCAAGACCACATTAATCTTTTTGTTGTGCCGCCTTTTTTGGAATACTCTAAGCAGGACACTGTTTATGTTTCAGGTACTGCGGTGCCCTGTCCGGACTAGTGTACATATTCTCTCTGCCCTGTATTATCTACATGGTTTCACTGCGGTGGCGTTACAAGCTGACCACCGGCACAATCCTGGTGCATGGGTTCATTATTTTGTTGGGTGTAGCAAATTTTATCTCACAGTTCTTGCTACAGTACTTTGAATAGGCATAGAGCATTGCGCAGGTACCGTTTTTGCCTTGTGCTGTAATGCATGTTCGGTGATCTATCTCAGATGAGTACATTGCCGAGCCTGTTTGTTCGTGCATAGCTAATTTATGAAACAATACGAAGGGATAAGCGCCAACTCATAGTTTAGCTTACCTGCAGAGAAGCTCTGGCCATGCCGCCCGAGGCAGCGAGTACTCGCTGAAAGTAAGCAGGACGTGTTAAGCTCTCAAACAGAAAGCCATAGGACACATTTACCGTTCTATAGTCTCAGGAAATGAGGAAAATGTATGCATATTTATAAGCCATGTGCATGCAATCAGAGCTGTTGGTATCACTTTCTTCAGTTTTGTGCCTACTTGCAGGACCCTTTCTGTTCTGCTGGACTGGTATTTTTGTAGTGATGCATTGTATAATTCTAACACCTTTTCGTGCTTTAACAGTGGTCGGAGCGATGGTCTGCCTAATTTACCAATGGCATCAGGCCAGCCGGGAGTGGTGGATCATGACTAGTATAGACTGGTATAGAATTGAGCATAATGGATAGCTATGAAAAACCAGTGCCCTGGTTTCATACAGGCCTATTACCACGTAGCGATGTACCAGTGCACCATCTTGTGCGATGCAGTTGCACCACGGAGCAGTGGTGACTCCTCATCACAATATTATACAGGAATTTTAGCCATTTAGGTCGTAGTTAAACTTAACGTTTATCAATGCACTGCTTTTACAAGATGAGATAAAAACCCACCAACAGGTTCCTAGTGGCTACTATTGTATGCCTAAGAAAAAAAATTCTGTCCCTTTTTGCATGTACTAAAATTCAATTTATTCCAACTTTCCTGGTTATTTTAACACACCAAATTGCAGGCCCATAAAAAGTACTATTACTTCAAGTTTGAAAATTAACTGCATGAATGACTCCTAAATCGTTTTCAACATTGGTTGTTGGCAAACAATATACTTACAAAGATTTCTTTAGCGTTGATCAGATATTGGGCTCTCATTTCATTTGAATCATCCCTGTGACATTATAAAAGTTGTAGCTTTTAAGCTTATTAAGTGTTAGATTTTTTCTAACATCACGTAACTAAAGTCTTTTACACTGTTGTAAGCTGAATGCCTTACAGAATATGCACTCAATGTCAGGAAGTAATCTAAACGTGTCCGCGAAGATTTTTTTTTTGCTTCTTTTTAATTTTTTTTTGTAGTTTTATGTTCTTGAGATTGAGTAGGCCTAAAAAGACGCCGTATGTTGCAGGAAGGCTAGAAAATTCCACACTCATTCACTTACACCTTGTTTTTCCAAAGAAAAAAAAAGCTGCTGCGCAATATGAATTGAGCACAGCCATTTGAGCTTGTCAATGCTTAGTGTAATAGTGGTGGCATAATAACCCAACAATAGGCCGAACTAGCAGCCATCTTATTTTCATTGCATGTGGCTCTAGTCGGTATGTAATGTATACTGGTTATGCACATTTCTGCCATTTGGCAAAAATCCTGCCGGTATAATTTTACGCAATTCGTAAACGAGGGTCAATACTCCTATAAATCCTGCAACCACAATACTGAGGCAGCTGTCGTCTGCAACACTCCAGGCGTTTTATTGCTACATTGAGTAGTTTTATGTATAATAATTTCAGTTTTAATAATTTTAGTAATTTAATAGTTTTACCCATGTTACCTTTTGTGTGGTATAGGATGCTAAATACTCGTTCCTGTTTTTAGTCAGAGATGCACTTTACGTATTGTTAGCTATCTTAAGTCTATTGATGTACAGTCTGCATGAAATTTTTGGTTTTATAAGAGCATGCAAAGCTCTGCAAGATGTATCTGCGTGTTGAATCTTACCCACTTGTGCCTTGAGCCTGCTATGTCTTCAGCGTGATGTCACACTGTGCGATGAGAATGCAACGTTGACACTGTCCGGATGACACATGTTGTGTAATATTGCATGAGGCTGTGCTTTTGTGCGCAGACATTGAAGCTGCGGGTACTGTACAGAATCTTTGCTTTGTAATTGCTTGAAGCTTTAGAATTTGCCATGACATTAAAGGGCCCCTAAACCACCCAGGGGACGAAGATTAACTGTGGTGTTGCAGTTGTGCACGAGTCTACGACGAACACGTAGCCATGAGAATTTTTCGGAACATTGCCGTAATAGCGGAGTTACACGCATTGCCGTAATAGCGGAGTTACACGCATTTGATAATGAAACAGGCCCTTGCTCGTTTCACTCTTTCATTTCCTACACTCCGTTCATCAGCTCGTCTTTCCTCCTGGCCAAGTGCTCCTCCTCGAGTGGCGAGCGCACGTACCTGCGTGCAGACAGATTCTTTTTCATGATATCGACCAGACGTGAACGTTGAGGTCACTTCAAAGGCTGATGATAACCGTAAGGCCCTAAGAGGAGAAGGGATTGTGTTTTGGAATTTATGGGGTGCGCGTGGCACGCAGCCCTGCTGCGTTTGACATTGTTGATCGTGACGGAATTCTGAATTAGATGCACACGTTTACTTGAAATGTTAAAAAAAAATTAGCAGAGGTGGTTTGGGGCCCTTTAAGGAGATTTACTTCAGCTCGATTTAAGAAATTGCAATGTGTATTAAGCAAAGCACAAAGTTTGTACCAACATTTGGTAAAGTATTTTTTCTTTTCTACTTCATGCACTAGTGTCGTGCAAAAATAAACGAGTTGCACTGACCTTCCTTCCTAGTCGTGCTGTGCAAAGTGAATGGAGACTCTTGGAGCACATTTATTGTTCATATGCAAATTTGCTGTGTCAACTGTAAAGACTTGTTTATTGAAAGTTTCTTAAGAGTGTCCCGCATGTTGGGTTTACGTATGAGATTGCCATGTGGTGGCTGGTTTATCTAGGAAATTCTTTCAGAGGTTATAAAGTTTATATGAACTGTATTTTGCAGACATTTGGAATAAAAAATATTCGAGAACACCGATTTTGCAGTAATATTTTTGCATTATGTAAACAAGAATATTTACAAGTACCTGGCATTTATGATTTGCTGTGCATTTTACTCAAATGTGCTAAAAGAGTGACTTTCCACTGTTGCTGCATCCAATAAATCCACGAAAGCAATATAAATGTGTCAACGTGCGGTAACATTTGAAGAGCTGCTTTGATGTACTGCTTTAAAGCGTACCTTCAATGACTTCAAATAGACATTTCTAAGCTTGAAATATATTGTAGAGTATGTAGAATTTCAATTCTTGTTTGGGCTCACCTTGCCTGCTTATTGGTTAATGCCCAAGTTATGCAGTGAAACGAAGTGATCCTAGACGCCCATCTCGCTTATTACCGTAGATCTTACGTGTTTGCAAAAACTATCAAGCGCATGCATGCTCGCTTGCTTGTTCCTTATTCCTGGCTCGTACTCGCCACGGAGGATCGGCCCAAGAAGCCGGTGGTTAATGTAAATGCGAACCTTACGTAAAAGGCAGAAAAAGGAAAAAGTGTGTTTTTTATTTTTCAAACAGAATACGGATGCAACGCAATAACTCAGCCAGCACCCGCTTTTTTTTTTTTTTGTCCCCTTCAACATTTTCTGCTTCGCTGCCCGAACATGTGCGCCCGGCGCGAGGTCTCCCGCTGCGCCGATTTGTCCGGCGTGGGCTGCAATAAATTCGGATGCAGGCGTGCGCAGAGTTCCCCTTCAGGGGGGCCGAAGGTTCATCGCAGCGCCCCCCCCCCCCCCCATTAAGTCAATGTATGGGGCACATTTTGCGCCCCCCCCCCCCTCTTAGGTGACTAGGGCGGGCGGCCACCCCCTCTGCCCCCCCTCGTGCGCACGCCTATGGATGATGCAACCCAAGAGTGCAGCCGGTTGTGCGCCATTTTAATTTGCACACGTCTAATAATTTGTGCAGGCAAGTTATCGCCTGTTAAGCAGACTCGCTTCTCCACACATTAAGTCGTGCTGCAGTGAAGCCAGCTTCGAGAACACTTGGGAACGTTGGGATGCATGGCAAGTGTATCGTATAGACCCGGTCGTCCGCGTCATCGAAATAAAAATCTTGGGCAATTTGGTACGGTTTCATTTCTGAAAAAAGAGCTCGAAACGTCATCTCTGTCCAGTATCTGCACAGTAGTCGTGTCCGTTTCGCGCTCCTTTTTGAAGACGTCGTGGTCAGTGTAAATTTTAACCCACACATGTTTAAGAAAAAACTGCATAGTTTATATTCTATACGAAATACATGCACTACATCAGTATACACTATATACGTTGAATCGTGCCGACGTTTCAGACGCCTGATGTCGGTAGGCATCATCTAACACAAAGTATAAAGATGCACGCTAGCGCAATGGTACATAACTTTAAGCGCCCATTTCGGAAGGACACGCTGTACGAATCTCATACACCCGCACCTTAGTGACAACTGTAAAATGATCACTCGGGAAATATTTGAATAAGAGGCAGCTACGAGAACCACAATCTGCAACTGCTGTTATCTGGATCCCATACCTACGATGGCATGACTTCCAGTGGTATGGAGCGTTTGTAGATACGAATCGATTCGACCAACTTGACGAACTCGCGAATAATACAAAAAAGAAAAGGCGGCCATTTCGCGTCGTTTATGCAACGTTCTCCAAACGGATCGCGTCGCTAGAAGGTCTCGCAGCGCACGCGCGGATTCATGACTGTCCCCGGCGCGCAGCTGAAGTGCTCGGCGAACTCGGGCATGTTCATGAGCGGCACGTTGCACCGCATGTGCATGGGCGAGTAGAACTTGATCGCCTCGGACTCGTCGGTCGGGGAACGGCTGCGCATGGCGCTTTCCACGGTGCACCACTTGTAGCAGCTGCTGATGAAGAACAGCTGGTCGGCCGTGTAGCTCGTGTCGCCCAGCCGCTGAGAGGGCTGCGGACCGAGCGACTTGAACGACCTGCACGTCCGGAAACAACCAAACCCGCCGTGTATAAGGCAGCGCAGGTTAACACTAACTCTCTTCATCATGCGCTTAGCCCGGGGCGGAGCTGCAGATTAACATCTTCCATTGCAGGTGGGGAGGTGCGACTCTTGCTGGCCAGAAACGAGATATAGTATAGACCTTTTCACAGGAGGAAAAAAAAACGCCGCCATGCTGGGCTGTGAGACGCGGGAGTACAAAGGCTGACGTCACAGCCTCAGGCAGTGCATTTTAGGGGGGATCACGTCTATTTAGCATAGCCCAGAGAGGATTATGGCGGCTTTCAGGGAGCCATCCTGTGATAAGGTCTATAGTCGGTTACAACCAAGGAGGTCTAGAAAGAATTGCTGGAGTGGAAATATGCCTCGAGAGTGAAGCCGTACCCACCATAAGATGGCGGCCACGAAACAATGTCTGGGTAAATTTTATTGGAGACCAGGTCATCAATAATAATTTAATGTTATGATTCCAGCCTGAAACCTAGCGTTTACATTAACAGAGCAAAACAACTTCATTTCTAAGCGGGCACAACCCGAAAAGGGCGTCTTTCCGAAAGTGTTGGGTGAGCGCCGGCTTCACTTTAGCCGGTAAGGCGATGCGAGAGCTTCAACTCCAGCCATCGTTCTTTTAAAACCTCCATGGTTACAAGCCAAGAATAAATGCGGGCTCCGTCCCCCAGAACTGCGGTGCACCTGCCATTCACCTGTTCATGAGAGTGGTGCTAGTGGTTGCCGTTGTAACCATAAGTACTTTTTCTCCGTTTATGTAAATACTATGCATATTAATGAATAAAAGTTCGTCGTACCAACTTGAGTTACTACGTTTCACTGGAGCATCCGACGTTGCAGTCTATGCCGAAAAATTTTCAGGGGGTTAAAGTTCCTGACCGAAAATTAACGACACCAACATGTGTCTATGTGAAAAGCACCTTATAGCCTGATATACGCGAAAGGTGCCTGACGTCATGAAAATGAGCAAATGCAATTGGACGGGGCATCTATGCACATTCTCTGAGGGTGGCACCGCGACAGCTATGGGACGGAGCTTACATTTATTCTTAGGTTGAAACTTGTAACCGACTATATATATTAGCTTAACGACTACAGTAGTTGGCACTTTGCCTAGCAAAGTCCAATTCGAACCGGATATTTTTATGGATATTTCTTTATTTGCATCAACTTCAAAGTTTCGCTGACGGACAACGCTACAACCAAAGACGCCACCGACGACGACAACGGGTTTTCTGCGAAGCGAACTCTTTGAACGCTATGGCGTTAAAATCTGCGCTCTTTCCTCTCTCTTGTTCTTTCCCTCCTTCGTGCTCGTGCAGTACGTCACCAGTTCTCTATAAACCAGCCAGCCTGCAAAAAGGTCTCATCTCACCTGTAGACCTTGTCGAGACCCCCCGCAGTCGGCGAAGTTCTCGGAGAGCGCCGTGTCCCCGTAGTTGACGCCGCGCGACCCGGGGGCCTCGTTGTAGAGGCGGCGCAGACACTTGACGCGCTGGTCGAAGTTGGCGCGCGACTCCGCCGACCACCAGTCCTCGCGCAGGCCGGACTCGTTGTACAGGCTCAGCTCGGGGTCGAAGCCGTGAGTGATCTCGTGACCCACGACGTGGCCCAGCGAGCCGTAGTTGAGCGCGGGCGGCAGCGCGCGCCGGTAGAATGGGCGCGAACATGATGGCCGGCGGGATGACCATCACGTGGTAGATGGGCAGGTAGAACGCGTTTACCAGGATCATGGGCAGCTCCACGTCCACGGCCGGGAAGTAGGGGTCGCTGGCGCGCAGCCGCCGCAGCAGGCGACGGGCGTCCGCGTCCCGGCTAGCGGTCAGCATCTGCACGTAGCTGCCCCGCATGGCTGGCAGGAACGCGTAGTGCCGGTTCAGCTCATCCATCCTGTGTAACAGAGAGAAGGATGAAGTGTAGAGGTAAGGCCGAAGTAAGAAATAGGCGCTACGTCTACCTAAACGGGAATCACGCTAAGAGGAAACATTAGCTTGCGGTAAGCTCATTTGAGAAGTAGATTGAGATGCGCGACGTCATTCTGACGAACCGGCGCTGCCATTTCGGGTCGCAAGTTTTCTTTTTCTTTATATTAAACATTTCTATTCTAATAACAAACATATCGCTACAACACTAACAAAAAAAGCAGTTGCGCCTCAAGGGCGAAGCAATGATTGCGATATATAAGCTACAAACAAATTTGAATGTCATACCAAGAAAGGCTATAGCAGCTTGTTCATTTCGCAAACACGGCAGCTGCAGCGAACGTAGTGACCTCCCCGCGGTTCATGGCTTCAACGCAAACTTTCCGATGAGAGCACAACAAGTACAAAGCTATGAGCCATCTGCTGAACGCCCTCAAGAGATAAGCGCTAGAGCACAGGCAGCCACGCTCTGTATATGTCAAAGTACGAAAGTGATAGCGAATGAAGGTGATAGCAATAGTGCTCTGCCACGCTAAAGCACCTCAAAGACTTGGGTACCACCGACGGCAAATGGTGCATAGAAGTAGTAGCTCGCCGCTAGCATGTCGGAGGATGTATGCGTTTCCGGCCCGACGCGCTATAAATAAAGTGTAGTGCGTCGGGCCGCGGAATGAGGGGTCGCAGTTTCGAATGCCCAGTCGCACGCTGCGTATAAAATTATTTTCTTCAG
>JALIZH010012960.1:35000-70000 GCA_030522465.1 Rhipicephalus appendiculatus
ACTGTGGTACGCGTCCACGTCTCTGCGGAAGTCATCCCTGTCGGAGGCATGGTAGCATCGCCGCATAACGAGTCTTAATGCAGTGAAGCACCCTTTACAGGCAAACAGCACCGTCAAGTGGCGCTCACAGTTGGCAATACAAACTTATTGGCATCACGACAGTAGCACCTATCGTCTTATGTAGAAATTCAAACATTCAGGGCTTTGATGCTAAGCCTAATAGCTGCACACGTCGAAACGATGACTTTTTAACATTTATTAAGCTAGTAGGTACCGATGATGTCGGTATTGTGATGTTAACGTCCTTTACTGCATCTTTTAAAAGCAACAATGACACTGTGAAGGGCCGCTATATCTTTGGCCTATAAGTTTGGGCACCTGCGCATGGGTTATAAAAAATATTAACGCGATAGCGTTTAAGAGCTCGTTTCGCAGAAATTCCAGTGTCGGCGTCGGCGTCGTTGGTTGTGAGCGAAAAATCTTGTGCGTGACCCAAAAATCGAGAAAGATGCAAATAATAAAAATTTCCGGGTCCGAGTGAGGATCGAACCCGGGCCGTCTGCGCTGCAAGCAGGTGTTCTACCACACAGCCATGCTTCTGCTTGGAAATACAGTGAAAATAACTTCCTCTGCTTGGAAATGCTGTGAAAATAACTTTCATGCTTCGCAAACGCAAGCGTCCTTTATATAGGCGTCGCAATATAACGTGCAATATCCCAGGAATATTGCGTGGTACAAGCGTACATTGCCATCGGGAGTCAGAATATGTGACTATCATACCAATTTCGTAGTTTAAAGCCGGACCCATTACAAACGGCACACACCTTAGTGCGCGTATTCCCTTAACACCACGTAGTGGGCGCACAGCAAATATGCACTAAGTGGTTGAAGTAGGCACTCGGGACATAATTTCGCTATCGCGTTCAACTCTTAAAGGCGAAGGTTAAGGGTCCCCTAATTTTTTTCCCTCTCCTCCTGCATGTCTTTCCCTTTTCGGAATGCATATATATTTGTGAAGCAAAAATAAACGCACTTGTTGGTAGTCAGCGCTGGTCCTTTTCGGTATTTGTTGTCACGTGCATAGGCGTGCGCACGAGGAGGGAAGAGGGGGGCAGCCGCCCCCCGCCCCCTAAACCCCTAAGAAGGGGGGCGCAAAGTCTGCCCCATACACTGGCTTAATAGGGAAGGGGGGGCGCTGCGACGACCCTCCGCCCCCCCCTGAAGGGAACCCTGTGCACGCCTATGGTCACGTGTCTACTATGCTTGTATTTTTTCACTACGATCGCGTACCAACAAGGTCAATTTCATACGCTTTTGAAGTCTATCTATTGGCGGAACTTTATTCTACGCCAGGTGTACCGTCAGCTACCCTTCCTCTCTTCCTATGGGCTAGTTTGTAGAAATTCATAGTACGGTTACTTGCGCTCCCCTTAGGAACGTGGGACAGCGGTAAAAGAGACGCAAGCATTTCTGTCTGTTATACGCTTGTTCCACTTCCTTAAGAGGAGCGCAAGTAACTGTGCCATGAATCCCTTGCCCTTCTCTTTCGTCGTGTGACGATAACAGCCACGATCTGCGACAAATCGCGTGAAGACGTTTTTCACGACCAGAAGCTAAGCCTTGCCGCCACTACCGGAGCCTCCTCCGAGGGGCAAACGTTCGAGCGCGCACCTTCCGGAGAGGAGCAGGGCGGTGATGTCGAAGAAAGCGCCGAGCCGACCGGTGGCCAGCAGCAGCTTGCGCACGGCGGCCCACTCGTACATGAAGGCCAGGTTGAACTCGACGTGGAGCGAGTAGTAGCCGCGTCGCTTGAAGTACACGTCGGGCACAATGCGCAGCAGCGGGTGCACGCCGCGCACCAGGCTGAGCTCGACGAGCAGGTCGACCACAGAGCGCTCCACCTGAGCCGAGCGCGCGACGGGATCCTGGGGCCGGGGGCCACGACAGGTTGTACTGCGCCAGGAAGTTGGACACGTAGGCTGCGTAGACACGTTTCTGCTTATGATTGCATCGTAAATTAAGGCTGAATAAGGATGCTAAATTAGTTTCATACCCATAAATTATGCTTTAAGAACTCTGGTATCGTTATTTTTACAAGCATAGGTATGTTTATTAATAGACGAAAAAATCAATGACAAAACTTTCGCTTCTAAATTTCCCGCCGAAACGTCCAATGTTGACGTCACAGATTTCAAAGTGTTTTGTGTTTTCTCATTTTGACCACAACAAAATTTCCTGAAAACTTCGCATATAACGTATCTGTCCTCAGACGACAATGCACATGCTGTTTCACTCTTTAGAGGAATTCTTAGGGCGCATTGCAACGAGCTGCGAGTTTCCCCGTAAGTGTGAAACAGCCTATACTTCATTTGTACCACTTAGGAAATACGTAAGCCCTAGGTATACGCCGTCAAAATCTATTGACGTAACGGCGACTGGTGCGAGAACTGCACATAAGTGCACATAAGGCTCATTTACACTAGCGCGACACGACACCGATTTTGGTCTGCCGACTGTCTTTGGGAGCGTCTTTTGTCGTGTCTTCGTCCCATTTACAATGCAACGACACTAAGAGTCCGCCGATGGTCTGTGGAGCGGACTCTTGGTGTCGTTGCATTGTAAATGGGACGAAGACACGACAAAAGACGCTCCCAAAGACAGTCGGCAGACCAAAATCGGTGTCGTGTCGCGCTAGTGTAAATGAGCCTATAATGTCTTACAAGTGTGTAGTGGGTACCACGCTTTTCCGAAGAATGACGAATAATGGCATAGTGGGCGCTGGAGCCGACGTTTCGACAAGTGGACTTTTCTTTTTCAAGACTGCAACTGATTTTTCAAGGCTTCAGCCGTTCTTTTATCCGGAAAAAAAAAGAAACCCAGAACGCAACAGTAAACCAGGCCACAAGTGCGTTAGAAGCCGCAAGCACAAATAGACCAATCTATGTACTACCCATAATTCTAATGGTGTACGTCTCAACAACCGCAGCTTCACTGTTGCCAATTCTATCACGTGCTCACCTATATCGTCGCCGGCATTGATGGCCTCTTGCATGCAGCGTTGCATGAAACGCGCAGTCTTCACGTGCGCGCTGACCAGGTTGGTATCCGGCAGGTCGGTATCGAGAAGCAGAAGCTGCTTGAAGAACGACAGCGCCACGCGGATCTGAAGCCTCAGGAACGCGTTCACGGTGACACCCTGCGTGGTCGAGTTAGGCCTAATTGTAATCGCAGTTGTCGTATCGGAGGGCTCTTGCCACGGTTGAATACCTTTCAAAAGCTTATCCTACGAGTCTACCACACTGCATGTGGTTTGAAAGTCTATGGAGTAGTCAGCTTTGCGTAATTTCAAAGTCTCACAATACGTATGTATCCTGCGGCTACGACCCTCGGAAAAACGTGCGTCCGCTCGTCCGTAAGGTAACACGTTGCAGCCCGCAAAAATACACGCGTGTTTTATGTAGGTACATATGATGAAGGCCGTATTACTCCAGATTGAAGGCACGACTGTGCAGTTACGGCAACGAGTAGCCATATATGCCATATACAGTCAGCGTAAAAGTAAGGAGGACGGTGCCGTTGCCGCAGCAGGTAACCAACCATACAGTCGGTACCGAAAGAATGTAGGCCATTACAGTTGACGGAAACATACCATACCATGCAGTACTATCGCGGTGTTGGCTAAATGATGGCTAGTGTCAGCCAGTGCTGAATAACGTTGGCCAGTGTTGGCACTTTCTGTTTAAATAATGAAATTGTAGGTAATGCTTACGTGCTATCTGAACTCCCTGTAGGGATATTAAGGAAGAACAGCGCAAAATACGGAGCAATGAAACACAAATGACACCATACTGACTTAATAACCAATCAGTATTTAGTCCTGTGTCTCACTGTCCCGTATTTTGCGGCTCCTCGATAATTTTTATGAAACAACAAGTCACCTAGGAACCCTCGTTCCTGTAGGGAGTCGATTTTTTCATAGTAGTCGAGTGTGTCGTAGGAAAGACACTTTGCAGAGATTTTAAAAGTTACAGGTGCTAGAGGGCACAAGTAACAAACACACATCAGCATAACTGACTGAACATTTCGATCAGCAAGGCCTCTTATAACAAGTCGTGCTCATCCTGCTCGTGCAAATACAAATCTACATATTTTCAATCTCATCGTGTGTGTCGGAACGCATTTGTATAGCGCATGCTATGGTCTACCTGCGTGGTGTTCCTGTTTGCGCAGACGAACTCGTAAAAGTCGTCACAAGGCTTGCGCCGCGGGCTGATGGACATAGTCAGGTCCTGGAACCAGTCGCCGCACTGGGGGGGACTGGCAGCCGATCACATACCTGCACCAAACACACACGGGCCCAGACAGGTGAAGCAGCCGTCAGACATTACCCGAGAATTGCAGACCCATTTAAGGATATTTTTACCGAACACGGGCTGGACGTACGCATTAGAAAGTCGGCGTATTCATGGCACCCTAACCAAGCAGTTCCCAGCGTCCTTCGCAGAGGAAGCACAATAGTACTTAAGGCATGTCCGCGTTAAGTATGACGGGAATTGTATACCGGAGGCTACACTAACGAGGTCGACAATATCTGCATTAAATGCCCGCATCAAGGTGTCATGTCGTCAGGGCAAAATAAATCGTTCTTTCAGTGAAGCCATTATTTCTAAAAAAATTAGGGCAGCTTTGCATCATAGTGGTGCCAAGCCTGAAGGAAGTGCGGAGCTTCAATCCTCTTTCTTTTTCTCTCATATCTGTTCTTTTTATGTCTGTCTGCGTTTATTTCTATTTCTTTATTTCTCTCTCTATGTGTTTGTCTTTCTCGCTCTTTTTATCTTTCTCTTTCTTGCCTCTTTCTCTCTACATATATTTCTAGCTTTCTCTTTCTTTATCTCTCTCTCCTTATTTCTTTCTCTATCTTTGATACTCTCTCTTTCTTTTTGTCTTTCTTCGCTGTCTTTTTTTCTATTTCTATTTTCTATCTTTCTCTTGTATACCTTTCCTTACTCTCTCTCATACTCTCTTTCCTCCTTACCCTCACTTCCCTTTCTCACCACTTTGCTATACTATACAAGGCTATACTATACCATACCATACTATACTATACTATACTATACTATATTATACTATACTATACTATACAAGGCTATGCTATGAGCGTGCCTGGACAGCCGAATGGTTACGACACTCGCCTTCGGATCATGGGTACGCGGGTTCGAATCCCACCTCGTCAAGAATTCCCCTCTCTTTCCCTCTCTCTGTACTAGTTCCCAGCCGCCACGCCTAGTCACCTGTGAGGGGGAGGCGCACGCAAAGTCTGCCCCATACATTGACTTAATAGGGAGGTGGGCGCTGCGACGAACCTTTGTTTGCTCCCCCCCCCCCTTCTGAAGGGGAACCCTGCGCACGCTTATGCGTACAGTAGCCATATATGGTAGGCCTGTATTACAGCCACTCCAAGGAGTGCAAGAAAGTTGCACTCTGCTGCTTCCCTGCTGGGGACAACGCAGCACAACGAAAACAGCGCGATAAAATGAAGATATTACGTGTACTTGCTACGCCACAAACTCCTGTGACGTGTTTTACAGGGAAGCTGTCTCAGTTTAGCCCGTGGCGTCGTCGTAGTAGCAGGAGTCACGCACGTCACGTGACCTGAGGGGCGAAATAGAGCCTCCGTGGAAAGGGCTGCGCCTCGCCACTCTCGGCGCGGCGCAGTAATGCCCGACGAAAGGGGCGACACCATCGCTGTACGACCGTTTTCGCGATGTTCATTTCATCGTGCATGCGTCGTACTGCATTACGTCATAATGTATACATTTCCTGCGCTGAGCGTTTTCAGACTGCAAAGTGTAAGCGCTAATCGGTACAACTAGAACGCTATATGTGGTAGCTTCCTACAATCGCGTCGTCTACCTTTCAGCGCTTATAAAAAAAAAATTGCGGAAATAAGATTATCTTCGTAGAGCGGCAGCCCGTTAAGTTATACGCATGTGCGTACCGGAGTCCGGAGGGCGCCAGGAATGTTCCCGAGATGGCCAGCATCGCCCCGACTACGGCCACGACCAGGTACAAGTTCCAACGTGGCTCTGCGTAGCCCAACGTCGCGATCGCGATGGGCGGCATGCCGTGCTGCAGTTCCTTGGGTACACCCTCCACGATCATGGTGGTTGATGAGCTGTGCCAACGCAGTGCTTCCAACAGACGTTCTGTTGGCAAATTGAAGCCGTCTATCAAGAAAGCGCGAACGCCCAGACTAAGCGAGCACATGAGCGACAGAATATTGATAAATTGTGCGATATTACGGCGGATAAAAAAGTGGACGATTCGCAGTGAACTGGTCTCCTTGACGTACAAACATGGCGCTAGTCCGATTAGGCGAAGGCAGGTGTTGCATTCTTGTATCAAATAAGCATAGGGACTTTTAATATATCCAACGGCTAGCAAAAAAAAAAATAATAATAAAAGAGGAAGAGGAAAGCTTTACTACTGCGTGCGTGACTATAGCTAAAGGAAACTACCCGCCTCTGCTTTGAACAAACTTGAATTTAGTAAGGCAAAAAAAAAAAAAAAAAAAAGCCTTAGATGCCTTATGAAACGCGAACAGTGACCATCCCATCGGCGTCAACACGAGTGATGCAAAAGAATCATATGATTACGTCACCATGTGACGTAATCAAACATCACAGATCGCCAAAATGTGTGACGTCATGACGTCGCATGCGGCGCACCCGGAGGCACTGCAAAACTCCCGTGAGGTGCAGAAAGCTTGCAATAGCTGCGATCACGGAAGCCGTGCAAAATCACGTAAGGTGCAGAGAATCAATACAATCGCCTGCGTTGAAAAGGAATGAGAAGATGGTTTTCGCCTTCGAGTCGTCTTGGCCGAATAAACGAGGGACCCTGTGAGTTCCGAGGTTGGGCACTAGCTGGGCTGCCTTACCCCGTTAACGTGTGTGCGAGACACAGCATCGTTTCTGGTTGCGCACCCTCACCTTTCAAAGGTTCCGACGGGCAGGCAGTCCAGGCTCTGGAGATCGCTGCAGAAGGCCTCGACGGACGGTTGTCAACTGACGTTCTCGGATGATTGGCGCGTGCAACGCTCGCTCGAACGCGCGTGCTTCTTGACACTTCTTCCTCCTCGGCCTCGGCAAAGGTGCCGGCACGAACTCGTTTGGAAAGAGAAGAAGTGGTAGAGAAGGAATGAATGAATGCAAAACTTTATTACAGAAAAATTCTTCCGGCGAAGGAGGAGCCCTTAGTCCGGGGCTCCTGTGGCCTTTGCCATCTTGCGAGCTCTGTCGATCAGCTTGAGCTGTTCTTCAGGCTTTGAGAAGGACAGCGCAGCCTCCCACTGCTCCGGTGTTGGTGTGTCGTTTCGTGGCACTGCCTTTGAGTGTTGGCAGTCCCATGGTACGTGATAATTGTTGGGTGTTCCCCGCATAGCGGGCATTTGTTGTCATATATTGCCGGATAGATTTTGCTGAGAAGACTGAGATTGGGGTACGCATTTGTCTGCAGCTGTCTTCAGGCAACCGACTGCTCTCTGCTGAGGTCTTTGTGGGGAGGGGGGGTAAATCCTCCTCAGGGCTCTTTGGTGTTCTAAAATTGCTCCATAGCGTCTAGAAACTGTGGAAAGGCAGCCGGAGGTTAACCAGTCTTGGCCGATCCCCCTGAGTGGGTAGGTGCCAACCATCCAAGGAGCATCATCATCATCATCATTAACCAGTCCACGTGGGAACGGGATGGTGGATATTGAAAGAGGGAGAGGAAAGAGAGAGAGAAAGATAGCACATAACACACACGCGGTACGCGACATCACTGTCACAGCCGCTTGTGTTAAACATCAACAGTCTGCTAACATTACACAGTGAGCCACACTCCTGTACAATCATGATGCGTGATGTCATGATGCGTACAGAGCGATGAAGGTCATGATGTGTTTTGACGTAACTTATTTCCCCCGTGACATCTCTCTATATGTGTATAGGCGTGCTCGTCGGGACGAGTGAAGAGAGCGAGCGCTTAAAGCGTGCGACAAATCCCTGTAACTCTGCTCGTTCTTGGTGGATTCGACAAATTTTTGCGGCTATCGATCCGTGAGGCAACAAACTCCGACGCTGAGGTCGTTCGATGATTACCTTGAAAAAATACATCAAGACCCCTTTAAGTCTTTAAAGAGCCTCCTTTCGCGCATTGTGGCAATAAACTAGCCGCAAAATCAAAGCGTACTTACGCGCATCACGTTTTCCATCATTTGATACGAATAAAAAATGTAGGACGCGACATCGTGCACGAATGAAACATCGCAAAAGCGTCGATTTCTATGCATTCAATATGAACGATTTCGTTCATATCGTGCAACTTGTACAGCAAACCCCCCTCCCTCAAGCTCACAACAGTCAGTAGGGACCACGATGAAGAAACAAAGGACAGCAGCGTATATCCCTAGACCCGGCCCGCCATCGCTATATCTATCGCAGTTATCAAATAGAGTTACACGTCACCATAGAACTGAGGCACTAACATCATAATTTCCTGAGAAAAAAACACACAAATAGTCTTTTTACCCTTGTACTACATACAACCAAGTGGAATAGTATAACCAACTGAGTTCAGATTGAAGAAAGCTTGATAGCAATTATATGGACTCTCGGTGGACTTCTGCCGTCGCCGTCATGTCCAGGATATGTATATGTATGTATATATATAAAAAACGCCAAAGAAAAGTAATGCGGAAGGAAAAAATTCCGAACCACCCGTCCGGGGATTCGAACCAGTGACCCCAATGCTCCGCAGCGCGCTGCGTTAGACCACTCAGCGACACGCCATTTCTTTTTCTTGTTAAGAACAGGAACATTGCGCGCGCTAGAGGAAGAGAAAAACGAGGAAGCGCGTGGCACGAGGAGGGTTGTTCTTTTGTCGCTGGAATAAACGGCAGCGTGGACGCGCTGCTCCACCTCTGAAGGCGTATTGTCTTTGAAAGCCGGTTGATTTTAGAACGAAGTCTTCAGATTTTACATTTCTTTCATGGTATTTATTATAATGCGTATTTGAAATTGTCACAAACGCTATGACGTAGTGACGCATTCACTCAGCGAGAATAATCGCACAAGCACTGCACAAGCATTCAAAGGCTTACATACATATATACTGTGCAAGTCCCGAGAAACAGGAAAATTTTTCAAAGCTTATCACACAGGGTGGCTGGTAAGGATGAGCACCTCACCAAGGTGGGGTGCCAGTCTACCTTTTATTTCAATGTTGTCCCTACCTTTTATTTCCCTGTAACTGGTAGGCGGTAGAGCGTCTTGGCTAGGGCGTGGTCAAGGTCAACGCATTCGCAGTCGGCCGTGCGTTCTGTGCGTCCGCGTTGGATAGAAGTCACACTACGGAACCACATCTGCGAAGCCAAGTGTCTTCACCATACGACGCCGAGTGGCATGTCTCCGGTGATTATTATAAATACATACCGCGACAGAACCGCAATTGGCACAGCAGCACACTCCAATCACGTGACAGACTAGATTGATTGATTGATTGAAATAACTTTAATGTTATTGATGGAGACTAGATAAGGCTAGATACATATTCTTAATAGGAATCTTATACGCTGCTCATCGGTAGCGGCTTTTTCGCATTCGCACACGCAGCGGCTTCATTCTAATGTGAACCGCTATTGGTCTCCACTTTGCCGTAGGGTTCCTGTAACAGATAACATTGATATCGTGACATTTAAACCGGTTCACCCGGTGTAATTACCTCAGTACACGACTTTTTATGTGCAAGCCGTCACTTTGACATGCTTGGAACCATTGGCATTTGGATGTAAACGTACGCACATATAGTTGAATCCCCCCCTTTGTGGCTACGCCTCTGCTTGGAGCATACCGGTTATCTCTTTATGATCTTTTATTCCTTCATTCAAGCCTCCATTTTCTGTTATACAGTTACTTATTCTTGTAAGGAGACTACTTCTATCACACGACCCCCCCCCCCCCCCTTTTTTTTTTGCACCAGCACTCTAAACACCTCCGTCTTATCTTGACCACTTACACTATAGGGTCCCTACGAGGGACCTTACTTACACTAAAATGTTGTGCCACCTGGTAACACTTTGCAAAACCCCAAGCTACGTCATGTAGCCAGCCAACCAAAGATGTTTCACATAACATTGACGCCCACAGTGCGTGGAACTTGCACAATTGTTTTTTTTCTTTACAGCTGCACTTACCTATGTTGGTGGCCGGTTGCCTCCATCTGAAGGCCCTTAAATGAATCATTTGACAGCCACAGCTGAAGTGTTAAACAAACATGCAAAGTGTGTTTGACCGGCCAAATTTCAAGTGCTTAAATTTTTGACAATCAAATAAGGTCAGATGGATCCTGCACACAAATGCACTGTTAGGTGCAGCATGAGAACGAAGGATTTTCTAGAAGGAAAATTTGTAAACTAGTGTTAATTCGGCAGACAATCCATGTAACTGCTCATTTTCAGTTCCACCTGTTCAGAGTCCCCGATATAAAATGTGAACTATTTAATTTCAGAGCAGTTCATCACTTTGTAGGATCGACGGACTGTCTGCTGCTACCTCCTAACAAAATGCACAATCTTCTATCCTGAAAAGGCAAAGAATAAGGTATACAGACAAGGCTAAGAATAAGGATGGAAAATACAGAATGGAAACATATAAAAAGAGTTTTTATCCCGTGAAGGATGCTTCACTAATGTGAAAAAAAAAAAGAAAAACGACAATTTAACATTCATGACAGGATGACAGGCTCAAGGCATTGTTCTTTACCAACATTATTTCAACAGTTTTTATTTCTCTAAAACAAGTATGACTGGATTTTAAGTTAGAGAACATGATGATAGGGTACCGCTAATCAGTTACGTCATGGTATTACATCTCTGTGAATGTGGAGAATGGCCAGCAGCACAGAAAAAGATTTTGGAAAAGTGCACAATGGCCCAGTAAAGACTGCAGGTAGCCATCGCAATAGTAGCACAAGCTATGCTAGAATAAATTATCGGAAAAACACTGAAAACATTGTTTGCAGCCAAACACGTAATATGTACTTTAAATGACAGACACTCAAGTACAAAGGCTCTGTGGCGTACATTTTCTTTAATAGTCGAGAAAAATCTGTACAAATGCGCGTTGGTTTTCTTGGTACAAATCCATATTTCACTTTCCATGCGAGGCAAGTCAATGCTTCTATGCTGGTACACAATATACACCTGGTGCTAGCTACCAAGCATACAACATAACTTAATACAAACACACCATGACAGCAACATCAACGCTGTCACGCTATCGAAGATGTTCGTAAGAGCGACAATTTCGTAATGGTCCATTCAGGCAAGACTCCTGCAGTGTAGTTACGATGAAACTTGGCATAAATAAAGCACATCAAGATACGAGGCACGTCTGATGAGGCTTGTTCCTTCTCCAGGTTTTTCACCACAATGAATTGCATTTGAATGTCGCAGTATTTATGATCTGCAATTCAAAACAAAGAAATAACCATTAAGGCACTATGTCGCATGACATTCACAATCACAAATCAGCTATGTGCAATGGCCTACTGCAGCACAGAAGATACAATTAACTTCTTGTACCATCATGGCAGCCTGAATCAATTTTCAGGTGTTCAGGTGTGATAAGCACAGCTACTCAAATGGTTCATGTAACATCCAGCTGCTAGTAACCAGCACGAACAGTGCTTTCAATGGCACCTCATGTTTTACTAATATATTTCTGTCACAAAACTGCAAAAGATAATTATCTGACAAGATGGTATTAAAGTACCCCCATTCTTCTGCTGAAGCATGCCCACAAATGATTAGACATTTCCCAGTCATTACTTCTTGGCAACGAGTGAACTGGGCTTGTGAGGTGTAATACCATGTATGTATAATAGTTACAAATATCATGATCATCATAACATAAGTTCAACGCAGAGTGAAAGCTACTGCAGTGTTCTATAGTTATTCAAGTTGTGTGTCGCACTACCATATGCCTGCAATCCTAATGATCCCATATTATCCTCTACTTTTCCCTTTCCTTTGCGCCCACTTTATTACTCCGACAAACAGTAAGTTATCTGTCCTTTGCATCATTTGACCTGCCAAACTCTAACCTTGCTCTTAGCTTTACCCAAAGTTACACTACTAGCTCAAGTCATCATTACTCGATTGGCTTAAGTCAGCATGCCGGTTGCTGCAAGACCAGATCGTGAGAGCTGAGTAAGTGCGTGTCTTTGCAATAATTTTGAAATGCTAATGACCATCAGTCGGATTTATTTCAAAAGGATTTTTTTCAAAAGGGAACTCCCTCTGGGTGCGAGTTCTATGCTGAGCAATCCATCCAGAAAAAGCTGAGGTGCAAAAATATCGCAATTCACAGGATCGCAATGGAGAATGGTGCTGCTCTGCAAATTGTATAGCCTCAGAGAATTGTGGGGGAAAATGGTCCCACCATACAATGCAGTAGGAGCAAAGAGTCGTTTTTATGAATACAAACCGAACATGAACAGAATACTCCTAAGTCTGCAAATAACGTTCAGCCTTCACAGTATAAATATCAATCAATCTTTACATTGTTGTGCCCTAACACACTGCAATGCTTCTATCATCACATTGCTCATCGTATAAAACATGCTTTGTAGGAAACGTAAAGGGGGTGTTATGCAGCACATAACTTAGCAGTTCGATAATAAATCCAGAATTTCAGAATATGTGGTCATGCATTATTATACAAGCCTAGAAAGGCAGTCTTGCGGGCCAGTTTATATCTGTGTGTACCTATGCAACTGCAGTGATGGCAAGAAGAAAAAAAAACTGAATTTTTTTAGATAGAATGGGTTGTGACAGAAAGGTGCCACTATTGCATAACGTATGTTGTAATGAAATGTTTCTATATTTAATCCACTGAGAGAACACAAGTTCTTCATCCATGAACAGATGCACCTAACAATGTCCACTGCCAAAGAGCATGCCTAACATTTTATTGAAAGTTATTGCAATCAGCCAAAAAAGCATGGATGCTCAAGTGACACAGCATGGTATCAACTGTTCAATGGGACAAAACGTCACATTTTTGTTTCACCAAAATTTTTCATCATGTACAGTCATGACGGCCAAATATTCAAAGACAATTAGATGAATATTTTTCCCAGTGGTGGCTATTCCGAGAACAAAACCAACATAATATTCTCCATTTGTTATTCAATATCATAAAATATTCGCACACCTTTTTTATGTAGGGCTTGTGACAATAGGAAAGCATGATGCAATGGTGGGTGCAGCATAGCAGATAATGTTTTGCATAGCACAGTGGCACAGCTTTAAGTGCTTGCTATGCTAATGTGACAGAAGGCAGGCTGCTCAAATATGAACACGCTTGTCCAGACAATGTTTACCTACTGAAATACAGAAAAGACGCATACAATCAAGGAAGGATTCAAGACAGAACAGAAAAGAGCACCCCTTTTCTGTTCTCTTTTGAATCCTTCCTTGATGTTACGGGTCCTTTATGTATTTTAGTAAGCATGTACCAACTAGCCCAACAACAAGTTTTACTAATGTTTACCAATATAGAACGCGTGACTTCACCTAATTCAGCACACTAGCTGAATACCATTTCAAGCATGGCATCATTATGTAAGTGATCAGATATGCACCTTACCTACAATAGACTGAAGTGTCACTTTCTGAGGCATGGCAACAATATCATCAGGGTCTTTGAGATTCTGTGTGCTTCCATAACCCAACTCCTGTGAGACTTCCTGGAATGAACTGGTTCACAGCCTGATAAGAAGAGATGACGGACACATGAAAAGTGCCGAAAAGTTTGATTATGAGAAAAAAAGTAATAAGGAAGGGCACACAATATCGGCTATGCAGAGCAGCCCCTCACTGCAGGCCAAGGTTGAGTGCATACTTGGGTAGTAATGAAGTAGAACTAGTGCACAGCCTGGTGTGTTGCAAGACAAATTCAGTACTGTAGGTAGCGCAAAAAAGATGAAAGAAGGTTGCATGCATACTGGGGTAATGTTCAAGTATAACTTGTCCAGAGCCTTATGTGTTAAGACAAACTTGGTACTTTAGGTAGAGCAAATTAGAAGGAACATTCAGAAGAGCTTATGCACAGAACAAGCACAAGTAAAGCATATGTAGGACATGAGTTTGTCCTACGTACCCTGACTTGTGAATGTGTTTTCTTATTTGGACTACCTGAAGTTCCAAATACTGGGGGTATTCAACACAATATGTGCAACTGTCAATGAAGTGCAATTCCTCTTGGCCGCCTTCCACCCTAGTAAACTGCACAACACTCATCTCACAGGTGTGAGGTAGAGCGTAGCGAGTCATCAAGGCTGTGAGTGGATGGGAGTATTAACTGGAGTGAGAGACAGTTAATCCAAGTAAAAACAAAAGTCTGTAGTGTTGGGAGTCATCCCAGTGTTTCGGCATGCTTACAAGCGCCATCTCTGATGGTCGACAGAAACAGCACATCGCCTCAATGATGTCTTATGGTTGCTATGCGCTGGATGGTAAGTGTAGAGCGACGCTTACTTGCTCAGGTCTCAGGTGGCTCGGGCTTCCAAGTATCCAGGAGGTGTGTTATCTAACCGGGACCATTAGGACGCCTCGACTCGCATTGCGGTACGATGCACATAGGATGCCGCCTAGTCATTTAGCGTTACAGCTTTGAATAAACCAGTTTTATAATTCAACACTATATGCATCACTAAAGAACATCAGAAGGCTGTCCGCTGTTTCTGTAAAGCATCAGAGATGGCGCTTGTAAGTACGCCGAAGCACTGTGATGACTCCCGTCTGTACAAAGTCAACAACAGCAAATTTAAACTGTCACGACTGAAATATGAATGTGACTGCCTATCAGCGAGCAATGTGAGCATAACTGAGTGACGCCAAGTGTGATTGGAAGTGATCACGAATGCGAGACAGTGTCCGTGAGCTTGAGCATTAATGCGTGTGTGCGGATGAGTGTGAGTTCCTTCAACTGTCGATAGTTTAACAAACCAATGGCAACAATGATACTAAGTTTTATCTCAACCAGTGTTTATTATTTTTGTTTTGCGTGCCGAAGTACCCATGAACATAACCAAAGCTGAACAAGTTGTCATTATAAAACAGGCATACGTCTTGTTAAAAGAATATTGGCATCTTGGGGCCACTACAGGTGCTTTCTGTGAAGAAGGGACATGTATTGGTCCCGAAATGTCAATATGTTTATTTCCTTTTCAATGAGGTGAGTTCCTGTTTCATTTGAACAGTGTATCACTTTCACCTGACAAATTTTGGTCACATCCTGAACTAGTTGTTTAAACAGAGTCAAACTGGCCTTGCAGCAATTGTACTTGAACTTCACGGCGCACAATTCTTCTATAATACTTCGAGCACACATTTACACAAGAAAATGCGAGACTTATCATTGAAAATGAATGCAAAGAGTGGAAATTTTTTGCGAACTGGAGTCTTAAGGAGCATTCAATTAATGACAAGATGGGACTGAAATCGAAAAATCACTCGGAAGGTTGCCATGGCATGAGCTGTGCAGAGATGCATGTGTATGCCTTGCAAAAGAAAAAAAAACAAAAAAAAAACAATGAGGCTGAGACTTAATCTGTTACCGTCAACTCACCTCTCTCTTTACGAGCCCAGCCAAGTCGTCTAGCCTCTGGGTTGCGATAAGCGAAAGGACAGTAGAGATCGCCTGCAGCAAATAAGGAGGTAGGCATTACAGTGTGAATGTACCATGAAGGGAACACAAAACGGGCATTGCGTTGACACTAGCACAACATCTATGAACAGCATTTACAGACATTATCATTGCAGTCATTAGTATTGCAGGTCGAGATCTCGGAGTCACTTGTCTAACCAACACATCTAATCCGCACGCCTAGCCATTCAATATTCACAATACGTGTTCGAAACAAACGTTTCTGCAGGAGCCACCATACAAACCTGCTTCGTTCCTTCGAGAAACTCAGACCTATTGAAGTCCGGGTCCCACTGGTTCTTGAGATACATGAAATCGAGGAACAGACTGAGCCAACGGAACGGGTTTTGGAGAACGAACGATCGGCCTTGAGGATGCGCGTCGCGTCTGCTACGGGATGTGTGGATATGGGCAGCACACAACACGCGCGGCGTAGATACAGTACGAACGGCTCTCGGCAGAACATTTTGCGCTAGTCGCAATGACGCTTGTAGTTGGAACGTGCGCCAATACATACTGGCACTTTGAGCAGTGTATTATGCGAAATAAAGCAGCATGCAAATGCTGAACTCGAAACTCGCAAGGAACGACGCCGACAACACGCTCAGACAGGGCCATGCATGGGGGCCATGACAGGGCTGACCAATGTTGCCTCCAATGCAACGCTGAATCCGCTGTGCTCATAGACGGCGGATCAGCGTGCGCCGTGTCTTTCCGCACAAAAAAGAATACCATAGTTATATTTAATATACTGATGCAACATAACCTTCGCGTTGAGATTGGAAATGCATCGTACCTTTTAACAAAGCCTTCCCAAATAACAACTCTATGCAAATGACAAACTTAAATCTCGAAGGCTATGCTTTAGGGTCGTGCAATCTGACGCCTGAGCATCTGCAAGTCAGCAAAACTATCTTCTAGATATGTATCGATTGCCCAGAGAGAGTTGTCACTATTCGCTAGGTATTAGGTGGCCAAATCTGCGATGCAGTGACGGTTGCCTCCGAGTGGTAAGAGCAAATCTCAAAGGCTATGTATTTGTGGCCTGCTTGTTCCGAAAGCGAGTGCGGTACCATACACATTTCACAACCGCCAGTTCCGTAGTTCACCATGAGAATAGAGAGTTTTAGAATAGCGTACGCAAAGCTCTGCGTTTGCGTTGCGCATGCGTCGTACGCTAACCTCTTGCGAGCTCCCGTTAAGTGACGCCCGCAACGCTACGCCCGCAAGCTTTGCGTATACGATGTTCTAAAACTCTCTTCTATCGATACCTGCACACCCGCACTTGCCTAAACTATCCCCATCCTTCTGTCACGATGGTTACAGTGTTCGGCCTCTGACCTGAAAGATGCGGGTTCAAACATAGCTGCGGCGGTCGCAATTCGATGGAGGCGAAATAAATTATCCGCAGCCCTCCACTACGGCCTCTCAGCCCGAGCCACTTTTAGGACGCTGAAATCAAATAAAATAAACCAACTAACCATCATGTCGAAGAGTAGCGCGAAGGAAACTTGCCCACTACTCTACGTTACTTCAGTTCAACTAACCATCTGCCTTCTTTATCTCAAATTATTTAGATGGCAGTAATTGATCGTACGTAGATTTTGAATCGCACCACTCGAATAATATTTACAACATTACATGCCTAAATAATTATCAGGAGACACTCGATATCGCGACACACATACTCATGCACTAGTTGTGTTCCAATTGATTCATGCGCCGAAAATTGCGGCGTAAAAGAAACAAATTACTTCATGCAGAACAACGACTTGCTCGAAAGGCAACGTTATATGTTATAGCCCGTAATGAAGCCACAAAGAGTCATAAAAGTAGGTTGATGCGCTTTAATTCTCAAATTAATGACTCCAACAACGGCTGAACTATTTAGCGACCGAGCTTTAATTTATAAACTAAACGCGTACGCGTCCACTGTGAATCCCGTGAGACGCTTCACCCGTCGTTGTAGGTTAACGGCTAAGCTGTAGCAGTGCTAAGCACAAGGGCACGGGTTCGATGCCCAGCTGCGGCGGCCACATTTCGATGGTGGCGAAATGCAAATAGACACCCGTGATTTATCGCCCGGGTGAATACCCCTTACACAAACCCTAAAAAACATGTATCCGAGACCTTTGGAGGGCAAAAGCTGGCTTCACTTTCGCTGGCAAGGCGTTGTGAGAGTTTCCATTCCAGAATTTTTTTTTAACCTCCTTGCCATAAACTTGCTTCCTTGTGGATCTGTTTTCACATATGTTGCAAAACTCCATCGTTAGATAGATATTTCATATATATCGCACTTTAAACGAAATGACAAATAAGAAGTATAAGCTGTACTGTCTCTCACTCAGCCGAGGCTGATTGTTCTTCACCACAGCGACGGCGTGGGGCAATGCGCGCTAACTGTTGCGTCTGGAAACTAGAGCTCCTAAGGCGGTCTGCTACTAAGACCAAGACCCACTTGAAATGTAATAAATCGGCTCCATTGGCGCTCGTCAATTCAGTTCGCGTCGTTCCTTCACATCGTCCATATATTTCCTATGCACGCATATTCGTAACTGTCTGTGTGGCTACTAGAATTTCGAAATTCCGCTCCTTCTTAAAGGGGCCCTCACCAGGTATGACCATTTTGATCTGAAGAGCGCAATGCATACACTGCGTGTTCATGATCACGTCTGCCAAAATTTGCAGCGCTACGCGCCGCGGAAATGGGTCAGATTTGAAGCTGAACGCTGCTCGCCCTTTTTCTCGCGGGCGCGCACCCATGAGGAGATGACGTACGAGGAGGAATGGCCCTACGTAGACGGTAAGTGCTTTGACGTCGCTCCTCTACGTAGACACCTGTACTCTGACGTCGCCCACAGTAGCACGCCACTATGCGATAATATTTTGACGCGACATGTGTAGTTTGCGTAATTTGTTGCCTGAACAGATTAATAGAACTTGAGAGCAATAATAAAACACCCAAATGGAATGTGTGTGTGTTTTCTTTTTTTTAATTTTACTGCGAATCGCAGCGAGATGCGAGACTAATCAGCCTCCGTTTCGCATGCGCTCATGTTTCACAGGCAGTGGGAGGTATGGCTTAGGCCCGTATTCTGAAACGCTCCTTACCTCAGTGAGGGGGCCCTTAACTGCTTGAGGACGCCTTATTGCGTATTCTGGAACGCTCCTTACCAAGGTTCCCTCACTGAGGCCTTCCTTGGTGCTCCCTCAAGTTAAGGTAGCGCTAGGGCTACCTTCATGCCTCCTTACCTCGCTCCTCGCAGTGGAGGGGTGCTTCTCTGCAGTGCCTGTCAGTGACACTGCATCCGATTTGTAATTTTCAATCGATGCCTTGTATTCGTGCAGAAGCTCTGTGCAGGACCGTAGCCAGGAGGGGGGAGCACCCCCCCCCCCTCACGATATTCGGATGGAGGGGGGGTGTTTTACCGAGAATAAGTAAAGAAAAAAAAGGTTGTTTTCAAGGTTTCCAGCAGGAACCCCCCCCCCCCCCCCCCCCAAAAAAAAAAAAAAAAAAAAAAAAAAAAAAAAAAAAAAAGAACATTTCATGCTTGGCTCTGTGATTAAATCCTTCTCGTCGTCGCTGAAAATTGCTTGCCAGGCATGTCCGTCCGTCCATCCACCCGTGTCGGTCCGTCTATCCGTCCGTCCGTGTCCGTCCGACCGTGAGTGTGTCCGTCTGTCCGTCCGTCTCCGTCCGTCCATCCATCCATGTCTGTCCGTCCGTCTCTCCGTGTCCGTCTGTCCGTCCGTCCGACAAAACAAAAAGACATGGCAGGCCCGTAGCCAGGATTTTTTTTCGGGGGGGGGGGGGGGGGGCACTTGTTAAAAGCTTTGAAAAACGCCCATTTTTATTATTTTTCCTCGGTAAAACACCCCCATCCGTCCGAATTTCGGGGGAGGCGGGGGGGGGGGGGGTCCGGGCCCCCTAGTCCCCCCTCCCCCCACTGGCTACGGGCCTGGGACATGGCATAGTCAGCGAGGACAAGCTGAGCCAAATAGCTCTGCTTGACCACGCCCAACGAGCCGCTCGTGCCAGCGGAGCCCTAAACTGAGGGCCCGACCAAACTGCCTGCATTTATTATTATTATTTTATTTTCTGAATAAAGTTTCTTCCTCCTCCTCCTCGTATTCTCGCGCTTTGCGCATCGTGCAGACGCCACCCTTCACAACGTAACTTAATTTTCTACCGCGTTCTAGCGCCCGTTAGGCTAATTTATCCTCCCGCGTCTAACTAAATATTCATGCGACTCTGGCTGATGATACCGCTAGTTTCGCGTCCGTAGAAATTTCGCGCCTGTAGAAATCTTTGGAGGGCAAAAGCTGGCTTCACCTTCGCTGGCAAGGCGTTGCGAAAGCTTCTACTCGAGTTTTTTTTTTTTTTTTTTTTTTTTTTTTTTTTTTTTTTTTTTTTTTTTAACATGCTTGGCCCCTATTCCAGGTAGCCACTACCTGGAATAGGGAAGTCACCCACCTGTGGGCGAAGAGAACGCGTGTCTGGTCCTACAATACAGTTTAATTGTTTCTGTCTTTCTCATTGCCCAACCACTAGTGTGATAAGGAAGTGTGTCAAGTTTTAATGAAAAATCTTTATTAGCTACAACGTTATGCTAGGTCGCAAACGAAAAAAAAAAAACAAATTCTGAGGAAATCAACAAAAAAAATTTGAAACAGGTGCAGCGCTTACAGAAGGTGATCAGGAGTGCTAAAACCATCGATATTTGTAGCTAGTTCCATCTTGGACCTTACTATTGTCTGCCTTTGCTCGAGCGGCACCTCGCCGTATTTTTTTTTCTAGCAGCATTAGTGACGTGACGGGATGCTTTCGCAATGCGGCGCTCATCATTTGTGAGGCAAGCTTAACGTGGAGGTCAGGCTCGATGCCAAATTGCTTCAAGATATCAATTGTGCCTCTATTGCCATTATTGAAATGACACACAGCGTCATACAAAGATAGTTTGATGATTGGCAGGTGAACATACGCGTCCTTGAGCGTAAACAACACATGTACAACGTTGTGCGTCCGCCTTGTGAGAAGTTTATGACTTTTAAAATTCAAAAATGAGATGTTGGCAATGCTATTAGAGCTTCATTACGTGCTCGCACTTGATGTGATTGTTAAACAATCAACAAAATACTACATATCAAGCTAATCTTATGATGCACACAAAACTGACACTTTCAGTTTCGCTTTCGTTGATGATGGGTGGTCTAACATATCGCTTGTATCTTTTGAAAGAAACTGCATAAACAGAAACTTTATGCAGAAGCATAGGCGTGCGCAGGGTTCCCCTTCAGGGGGGGGAGGGGGGGGGGGTCGAAGGTTCGTCGCAGGGCACCCCCTCCCTATTGTGTCAATGTATGGGGCTCACTTTGCGCCCCCCTATCGCCCCCCCCCCCCCCTCGCTATTATGTCAATGTGTGGGGCTGGCAATGTGTGGACTCTCGCCCTCCCCGTGCGTACGCCTATGTGCGGAAGTATGATGGGTGATAAATTGCGCATATATCATGACCAAGAACAAGAAAAATTACTTTAAAAAAGAAATTCGCATTTTGCACTTAGCCTCATATCTTAAGGCGAAAGTTGCCTCATCAAGCGCAAAATTTGACCGTCAGCATGAACGCGAGTGATGCGAAAGATCATCACGCTATGACGTCACGCTATGTCGTCATCAAGACGCCACAGATCGGCAAAATACGTGACATCTTCATGACATCACTAGACGTCACACAAATATCACGTTCACACCGACTATAGGAAAGACGATACCTGCAAGCACTGTGGGGTGAGAGGGAGCCTCGACCACATAATCTGGGAGTGCGATAGCTCCCCAGGGGCTAAATCAAAGATAAATAGTAGAGAGGCCTGGGAAGCCCTGCTGCGGAGCGAGGACCCTGCTTCACAGCAACAAGCCGTCCGCCTGGCGGAAGAAGCCGCGAGGAGCCAAGAACTCTTTGCCTGCTTTTAACCCCGGAGGTGTCGGCCCCCGTGACCTAGGCCTGTGCGCGGGGACCGGGAGCAGAGGGCCTCCTTATCTGGCGGAAAATAAAGTTGTTATCATCATCATCATCATCATAACGTGATGTGACTTGATGACGCCATCACACGACATCATCGCTTGGTCAAACGTGGTTTTGGACTGCCTCGGTAGGCGTCGCACTGCCGATGGTGGGCGTTGTACGCCACCAGGTTTTGCACTGAGGCAGTGCGAAACCTGGTGACGTACAACGCCTATCGTCGAATCGTTGAGCTTGCGATACCTACGATCCCTGAGGCAGAGCAAAACCACGTTAGGTGCAGAAAGCTTTCGGAGAGGGGAACGAGAAAGGGAGGCTTAGTACGTTGACTGGGAAGAAAAAAATAAAAAGATGGATTTCGCCTTCGAGTCGTCTTAGTCACGTGAATGCATAGCGTTCTCTCTGAGTTAAATATTTTTTCCTCCAATTGCTTCACTATCTGCTACCGCGTTCTTTAATTCCGCACAGCACGTACTCTGCTCCTGGTGGCAGGCAGCTTCCATCGGGCTGTTTCGGCGATGAACTAATTGGTGTGGCGGCCAACAGCCCGAGCTGTCTCCGAACTGTGAAGAGGATGATCCCGCCCACAAAGAATAAGATCTCCAACACCGCCTTGGAGCCATCGGCGTCGGCAGCGGGGCGCCAAAGGGGCACCTCTCTCCCCTCAGCCACACCCCCCCTCCTCCCACCCACGAAGACAAAATTTTGTCGACGCTCATGCTTGGAGCCCGTGGCGTTCGGATTAGTGGGCAGGAGCAAGACGCGTCAACGCATCATCTCCTTAAGAAAAAAAAGAAAAAGAAACAAAAAGCGGAGGGTGAAGGGGGGGGGGGGGGGAGAGGGCGGGAGGCACGTATAGTTCCACTATGCCCGCTTCTCTCGGCTTCTTCGGGTGACAAGGCAATGAAAGCGTCCTTTGCAGAGACTTTCAGAGCTGTTACTCACACGACAATGGCCGACGGACGTCATGGTGGAAGGGCGAGCGTTGTCATACAACTTCCTCTATTAAGACTCCATTAATTTGAGCGAATGCGTTCTCTGTGGAAAGGGACGATGCATGCCTCGTGTTAATCCTGCTTGCAAGTTTTTTTTTTCCTTCCATGTCAGTATACCGTCACAGAGCTGCCGCTTCCACGGGACGGGCGCGTCGTATCGGAGAGATACACTCGGTTACAACGTGTCTACTTCCGATATTGCCGCGGGCAGGCTCACGACACCTTCTGTAGTGTTAAAACATTGATTGAAAGAAATTTTGTGCTAATATAATAAAAAATAAAAGAAAGATGCAAACAAGCTTATGTTCTATTCTGTCATTATTTCAGCGAATATCGTACTGTCTTGGGGGGTGTATGTCGAGAACTCAAGGTTACATTAGAAACGCGCCCGCACGTATTACGACCTGATTGTAACGGCGCATCTAAAAGTGTACCATGGCATCGTGTGTGTGTTGTTTTAAGTGTTCTGACATCGAGGCCGCCGAACAACAAGTAGTGCTAATAATGGTTTAACTGTCACATTACAGGAGGTTCTTACAGTGCTTCGAGCAGAATTTGCTCTTTCGGATTCAAGCTGTCAATCGATGGAAGCGAAAGCAAACAACTTCATGAGAATACTGCAGTGGGCCTTGGGAGAGGAAGTCAGCCTGAAAAATTGCAAATAAACAGACAGCGCACTAACTTGTAAACTCACCAAATGTGCTGAGAAATCCCTTCTTGCTCAACAAGTGACAGCTTTTTGCGCAGGTCGGCTGGTGAAGTGATGTATGACTGGGAATATCTAGCACACACTATATACACGCTGTTTGTTTTCTTTACTTTTATTTTTTAAAGATATACTGCAGTCCTTAGTCAGCCAACAGCAAAATGCGTGTAGTGGGAGGTAGGAGTCTCGATCATCGCAATTAGTTTCTTGCTATTAGCCACGACGTAGAGCAGTTTCTGCTATGACAAGACCGTTTGACGTGACGTCAGAAGATGTCGTCATGCTAAGCCACCTAGACGAAGGAAGCCAATCTGGCATGCCGATCACATAAGGCGAGGTGTTCGTATAGAATGGTCCAGGCACTGTCGCCACCTGCACAATGGCGAACGGCTGTATAAACTTGCTGCGGTAAAGTTATACCAGCAAACTTCTTAATCTGATCTGCCCTCCTAACTTTCTGTCTACCCTCCGCGCGTTTGCCTTATCTTGGAATCCAGTCTGTTGCCCTTAATGACCAGCGGTTATCCTGCCTACGCGCTACATGCTCTTTGCTTATCCTTGATTTCGACTAAGATGTCCTTAACACACGTTTGTTCCCTGACCCACTCTGCTCTCTTCTTGTCCCTCAAGGCTACACCTCTCATTTTCCTTTCCATTGCTCGCTGCGTCGTCCTCAATGTAAGTTGAACCCTCTTTGTCAGCCTCCAGGTTTCTGCTCCGGAGGTATGTGCCGATAAGATGCAGCTGTTACATACCTTCCTCTTGAGGGATAGTGGTAACGCACCATTTGTAATTTGAGAATGCCTGAAGGAATGTGCTCCACCCCGATTCTTATTCTTCTACTGACTTCAGGCTCATGGTTTGGCTCGCGGTCACTACTTGTCCTAAATAGGCGCATTCCATTACCACTTCCACCTCCTCGCTATACCTATCGCAAAGCGCTGTTCTCTTTCGAAACTGTTGCAAATTAATTTAGTTTTCTGCATGTTATTTTCAGAACTATACCGTTCTGCTTTCCTTGTCCAATTCAGTAATCATGAGTTGCAATTCGTCCCCTGAGTTACTCATATATGCAATGTCATCAGCGAATCGCACGTTACTAAGGTACTCTCCATTAACTCGTATACCTAACTCTTCCCAATCTAGGGCCCTGCAAACCTCCTGTAAGGACGTGGTGAACAGCATTGGGGAGATCGTGTGTCCCTGCATTACCCCCTTCTTCATTGGAATTTTTGACGCTTTCTTTATGGAGGACTACAATGGTTGTGGAGCCGCAGTAGATTTCTTCCAGTATTCTTATATATGGTTTGTCGACGCCCAGATTGCGCAGATAGATCAATTTTACTAAATGAAGTTGTATCTCTCTCTCTCTCGTTTCTTCTCTGCTACGCTCCCTCTTCGCAAGTGCAGGATAGCAAAACCGGACAAAAACCCTACAGAATTCACTGCTATCCACAGCGCAGCGTAGTACAATCGCGCCAGTAGGCTGATTGTCGTGCTGCCTGCTGAACCAGGGCTGATGCCGTCCGCCGTGGCACGCGCTGCCGCCATCGACACGCGAAACTCGGGAATGCAGCCGATCGTGCTCCCGCTCGGACAAACTGCAAGTCACGGGCTCGACCGCAGGTACGGCGATTAGCGTCCGTGCGCGAAAGCGGGTTTCGGCAAGGAGGGGAGCAGAGCTGGTGGCGGTTTTTCCCCGAAAGCGCTTATTCGGTTCCCTTCGCATCCCCGGCGTTGGAAGATCGAGCCCGAGTACGGCGGCGCCCGATCGCCGTGGTCAGCATCGATCCCGTTCGGAATGGGACCGCGTCGCTCCATCGGCCTTCCAGCGCACGCCAACCGGCTCCTGTCGCCGAAGCAAAAATATGCGCGTCCCGCTGTGCCCACGCGTGCGAGAGATCGAAGCGTTCAGCGCTGTCCCATCGCCCCGATAAACTAACCTCCCTCCTCCGCTCTCGGTCGCGTTTGCTTGCCAGCCTTTTTCAACTGCGTCTTTCCTTTGCTTTTAGCCCGTATAGGGAACGTCGACGGGCCCCGCGGAATGAGCGAACAGGGAAGACGGGTCATTGAGGGAAAACTCGACTGGGCCCCCCCCGCAGGGAAGGAAGCGAAGCTGGGTCGATCCGGAGCTCTCTTCCGAGAGAGCTCGCACGCAATAGGCGGGGACAAAACTCGGTGGAGCTGATCGAGTCGATTAGGCGACCGCCGTCCGGCAGAACCACGCTGCACGCGGGTAAAGCACTCGCGAAAAACAGGGAGTTCAAAGATCCGTTTCGCTGAAGCATGCACGCGAACGGCGATAAACAGACGGGTCCGGCGAAAAGATGAGCCGATCACCTCAGTTATCAAGGCGAAAGCCTTAGATGCCTCATCAAAGGCGAAAATTGGCCGTCGGAGGTAACATGAATGATGCAAAAAATCATCATCACATGATGAAGTCACCATACGATGTCATCATGACGTCACAGATCGCAAGAATTTGTTCCATCAGCACGATGTCACATCTTGACGACATCGCATGACCAGCACTTCCGAAATTCGATACGTCATTTGCGAGATGCCGCAGTGAGGTTGCACGACGCCCACCGAGCTGCAAGAGTCCGCAGCTTATAGGAATAAAAAAAATCACGCCATATCCACGAAGTGAATGATGATGAGTGGGCGAAGCTCGATCGTTTTCATCCATGGCAGAAAGAGAATGTGTGGTCTGGAACGTGCTTATACTTCATGGTCATCGGCGTCATCATCATCGTTATCACGTGTATTGGGTACATTCCACTATACTGGAACGCGCTTATACTTCATCGTTATCACGTGTAGTGGGTACATTCCACTATACTGCGTCATCGTCATCTTTATCACGTGGAGTGGGTACATTCCACTATACGTGGCTACCTACCTACCTACCTACTACTACTACTACTACTACTACGACCAGGAGCGTAGCCAGAAATTTTTTTCGGCGGGGGGGGGGGGGGGGGGGGTTCAACCATGCTTTATGTATGTTCGTGCGTGCGTTTGTATGTGTGCGTGTATATATACGCAAGCAAAATTCAAAAAATTCGGGGGGGGGGGGTTGAACCCCCCCCCCCCCCCCCTTGCCTACGCCACTGACTACGACTACAGAGGAGGGACAGACCCACACCCCAAGGAGCTTCGCCCCTAAAAAAAAAGTGCGTCAGCATAATTTTTGAAAGAGTTAGATACATATCTTATAATGGCGTGCAGACTCGCGTACGCAAGAGATGAGAAACATAAAATACGAACGCCTGTCTGTTGTTCGTCTCTGGGCCACAGCAACAGGAACGTCTGCATATCCGTCAGCAAATTTCGTAGTGACACGAGAAAAATTACTTGTTAATTTATTCCCAATCGAAATTCCCAGTTTTTGCCACAGACATCAACGCACGGCGTACAGTCGTCAGCAAACTTAACGCGAACGCTCCGACGCGTGACCTGGACTACTTTGACTGATGCCAGCCGCGAAGCGCTGGGCGCTGTCGCCCAGGTAATACCTCGGTATGCTTGGATAGTATGTCGGCATGCATGGGTAACGTAACATCTCGGCAACAGAACCCAACGCTACGCGGCGCTAGCGTCAATCAAACTGCTTCAGGACACGCTGCGGAGCGTTCGTGTTAATCTTGTTGATGACTGCGCTTGAAGCGCGACTAGCTGAGGTGGGTACAAATAATGAAAACGAACATCTCAACGAAATTTTTCTTCGAATATATATTTTTTTAAATTTTAGACATGACAATGTACACTAGCAGTTTACTTTACGGCTTATCTGGCATTTGGATAAATATCCTGACTACGTCATCTTTTTTTTTTTTTTTGTTGATCGCCAGAAGTGGGGGGCGCACGGAGGCAGTCTGCTAATGTGGGCCTGTGTTTAGTGTGGCGCATTTTCGGGTCAACGCGGCGTCGCTCGCAATTGTGCAGTGGTTCTGCGCGTATATCCATTGGTTATTTCTCTGCTTACATGTTGTTCACTTCATAGGAGCCAAACTAGCTCACAGAAGCTCTAGATAAACGTTCCTACGACTGCAAACTGTTTTCGCTGGCGCACGGCCGGCATGCGATCGCCCTTCGTGCTGTCGAATGCGGTATACGCTAAACGAAGAACTGCTGCGCTTGCCAAAGTGACCATTCTTCGGCTGCTGTTTCGCTCCCGTGGTTTACCTCGACTAGGAACCGTGAGTTTTTGAACGATTGTGCTGTTGTGCTCGTGAGCCGTTGTATCGTCGTAACTTTAAGGCGAAAGCCTTATATGCCTCATCAAACGCGGAAATTTACCACTGGCGTCCAGCGGCGTAGGGTACAACACGATATGATGCAAAACATCATCACGTGATGGCGTCCCTATATGACGTTAACATGACGTCACATATCGCCAAAATTGGTGACGTCATCATGACGTCACGTGACGTGAAGTTACATGACGCCGTCATCACATGACATCGCATGACGTCGCCTTCGAGTTGTTTTAGGTGAATGCATAAGGGACGCTATGAGCATATGCGGGCGCAGGGTTCCCCTTCAGGGGGGGCGAAGGTTCGTTGCAGTGCCCCCCCCTCCCTATTATGTCAATGTGTGGGGCTGACATTGCACCGCCTCTCAGATGACAAGCGATAGGGGCGACCGCCCCCCCCCCCCCCCCCCCCTGCCCCCCACGTGCGCACGCCTATGCCTATGAGTCTTTTTTTTTTATCTGCAAAATATTTTCGTTGCCGTGGGACACTTCATACAGCTGTATTAGTTTTCTTTTGTTTGTTAAAACTAGCTTCATTTGCTACGTCTTGCTAGAAAAAGTAATCTAAAATGTGAAGTCTCTTTTCGAGTCTCGCACTCGCAAAAATCTCGGAAGCCATAATTCACAAAATTCTCGGAAGCCAAATGCCGTGCGGTGGCGCTGCAAATAATTACGTTCGTTGTCAAATTTCTTCTATTTCACTTCACATTTCGCGTTACTTTTTGTAGCAATACGTAGCAACTGAAGCTAGCTTTAAGAAACAAAGGAAAACCAATACAGCTATAACAAGTAATAATAATAATAATATCTGGGGTTTAACGTCCCAAAACCACGCTATGATTATGAGAGACGCCGTAGTGGAGGGCTCCGGAAATTCCGCCCATCTGAGCTATAACAAGTGACACCAAGAATAAAAATCCACCATCTATATCTGTGATTCCAACCCGGGACTTTTGAGTAGGAAGCGGGCAGTCTACCACTGGACCACTGTGATGGAGCTCCGCGCAGCTCTTAAACGACGACACATTGCAGACTGACTATCGCAGTGCCAAAAGCGGCTTGACCCTGTTTGGGCTTCACTTTTCGAAGCTCGTTCCGAGCACTCCCCTGGTCTAGTACACGCTACAGATGGGCATCTGACGAAGTTTCGCTACCGTTTACATATACTTAGCTAGTGATGTCAAGCCTGAAGGAAGTGCGGTGTTGGGCGGCCGTCTTTGTTTCACTTTTTTTTTCTTTTTTTTTCTTCACCCAAGTTTTCTATGCCTTCTTTGTCTCTGTTTATTTCTGTTTGTTTCTCTCTATATATAATATTATTTTTCTATTTCTCGCTCCTTCTACCTTTCTTTCTCTCTCTTCCCTTTCTTTCACTATCTCTCTCCTTCTCTGTTCTCGATTACTCTTTCTTTCTATCTCGTTATGTTCCTGCCTATATATTTCTCTCTCTTTCTTTGATTCTCTATCTTTCTGTCTTTCAATGCCTCTATTTTTCTCTTCTCTGCTATGCTTTACTCTCTCCCGTCCTGCTTCCTCCTCCTCAACTCACTTCCATTTCCCACCCCCTTTGGTATGCTATGTTATACTATAGAAGGCTATGTTATGCTCGGCTAACGTGCCTCGATAGCCCTGTGGTTACGATGCTTACCTCCGGATCGCGGCTACGCGGGTACGAATCCCGCCTCGTCAAGAAATTTTTTTCGCCGGGCATTTCTCTGTTTCTCTTTCTTTCTATCTTTCTCTCTCTGTACTCGTTCTCTCACCAATCAAAGTTATTCCATCCCACGCCGTACAAATCGGCGCTCGTGTACTGTGAGTGATGCGGAAGATGGAGAAGAGGACGAAGAGGAAGACGAGGATGAACATAGCGCGTGCCGGTTCATGATGATGATAGTTTTCTGTTGACGGATTACAGCCAACGGCTGGCATAAACAGCTTCTCTGTTCGAATAAACAGTGCTTGCTTCAATAGTGTCGGAGGGCCCCTTTAAACAGCTTCGTTGTTAAATAGCATCAAGCACACCGTGACAACCTGATGCTGCGAAGTTTGAGGGCGGGGGGGGGGGGGGGGGGGGGGGGGGGCATGTAAACCTAGCTCACTCAGCCGGGCGCTTGAAAGCACTTATAGCTTCGTTCACCTGCACTCGCGCACAGTGTCGACCTATTTATAAAATAGAGTATCCGCGAATCGTTCTACTAAACGCCTCTTGAGTCATGCTAATATTGGTTTTATTTTGCTGAATGGATTACCCACCGTAGTAGCTTAACGGCCGATAGGCGTTGAGCTGCTAATCCCAAGGACTCGGTTTCAATTATTCGTGTCCCCGGCCGGCCGCACTTCGATGGCGGCGCAGTGCGAGAACATTAGACTCGGGTGCGCTATAAAGGGCCCTTAAACCGTTCCGAGTTCAAAGACGAGAAAGTGGCTTCTCGTTCCTCGCCTTCACCCTTCCCACAGGCGCTGTCTCCTCCTCGTCACTTCTTTCTTCATAAAAGACGTGGACAATGTCAGCCCTTAGCGATAAGCCAATCAGGATTTCGTGTTTTCGGATGCTGTTATCTCTGCATGCGCAATCGGAAACGCACAAAACGAAGTGAAGTCATTTAGATTGCCCACGATAGCCATGCGAGGCAAGGCAGAAGTGACGCGCGAGTGCGTGGCAGAGCATGGGCAGGAGGCAATTCCCAACTGATACCCTTCGTCTAGAGCCTATTTGCTCATCAAGTTGCGTGAAGAGACTGCTGGCGTCACGAATTGGTGCAGAAAAGACGTGAAACACCAGGAGAGAATAACACGCCCGTTATTTGAATTTAAGAGGTTTTTTAGGGGCCTTTTAAAGAAGCCCGGGTGGTCAAAATTATTCCGGAGTCCCCCCACTATGGCATAGCTCATTATCATACCATGATTTCGGCACGTAAAACAGTATGAATTTAAATAATTTATTTGTTATTATCATTATTATTTTTCGCTGAGTGCACCTAGCCGACGATATTGCGATTGAGACATTACGAAATGCTAACCAAATAGCATGCATAGTGATAGATTTTATTGAATTGAATTAAATTGCGAGGGTGACCAGTCAATAAAAGCTGCATTTAGCAGTTTGAGGTTAACCTGGCCACCTCATACACAGGGCAGCTTCACAGCGAACAAACCAAACAGACTAACGCATCATAATACGCACATACAGTTACAGCTAAATGAACAAACAGTACTAAAAGAGAAAAATTTTGTGCAAGCGCAACAAACAAGCTTGATCAAACGAACATGAACCTCTTACACGAGTATTTACAATCATACAAATATATGGAGTAGATCATTTAGATGCAGAAACATATATATTTAGGTTATAATCTTTTAACCGCGAAGCTCTTTAGCAAGTCGTTCCTTGTTAGTCGATCGCAGAAAAATACCATCTTAACAAGTATGTGCTACTGTGCAGCCTACCCGAAAACTATCATCATCATAAACGGGTACATATGTGCGACAGAAACTGGGTAAATCCCACTACCCATCACTGGTCCACTAAAAATGAAGAAGGCAACAGTTAGCCCAGCAAATGGCTGCGAAGTGGAGGCAAGACAACGGCGGCTGCGAGAAGACCCCGAAGCGATGGAAGGCCTGTGCCAACGACGTCGTGCCCGTAGGTCCATGAGAGGTGCGAATGCTTGGTTTGAGCGTGAGTTTCCTGTCTCTGAAGTTAGGACAGCCGTGTCGTGTCTGTGACAGTCTGTGGTTTAACTCGAACCTCTCTGCGCTGAGAATCAAGGTAGAAACAACCAAGCATCACCTATCTAAATTAAGCCTAGCAACGACCTAGAATCAACGTAGAAACAACCTTGCGTCACCTAGCTAAAGCCTAGCAACGACCTAGAAGCAACCTAGAAAGACCCTGCATCACTTAGATAGGGCCTAGAAACAATCTAGAAGCAACCAAATTAGTCTTCAGAATCGTCCAATTGCGCTGTTGTAAGCATTGCGTGGCTTAGTGCAAATATCTCCAATTTTTTTTTTGCATCTGATTTAATATTCTCGGCAAAGCTTACAGAGCAAGCGCTTCATCATAAAGGCGTTCGGCAGTATTTACTTGTCGTATTTTCGTTATGACACGTTTGTTCAGCGCCAACGGTATACCGCGACGAAGACGAAATAACTCCCGCGTTTATGGCTCCACCTTCACGACGAGTACGCGAGTCCCGACTTAGCGCCGCGATTAGGCGGAAGAACACGCGTCGTTCAATATTGACCGAGACGACGTTAACCTTTCGAGCCTTCAATGCAGGGTGATTGTATTCGGTATTTTCTAATAACGAACGCCTAAAAGGTCAGATCTGTCGAAGCTTCACGATGGGGGGCTTTACGTAGTGTCGAGTGGGCCAATAATGGAGCGACACACGTCCTATGCGGAGCAGCGAGGACAGCGCGGACTTGAAGAGGGTTATTTCTATATGCCGTGCACTCGACGACGCGCAGTTTCCAAAGACGTTTTCCTTTCACGAAAAGAAAGTGAAGGAGAGAGCTGCGAAGGTTTTGAGTTGCTGCTCGCGCGCGTATAAGAGCGCGCAGAATAGAAATCCGCAAGGCCGCACACGCGCACCAAAGAGCCAACGCGGAGACTGGTACATCGACAATACCGCGCAGCATCTTTCGCGTTTGCGTCGGCCAATCAGAAAGTCACGCATGGCAACGCGCAGTGCCTCGATCGCCGCCGTTACCCGACACGGTGGTCTAGTGATTACGGTGATCGACTGCTGACCCGAAGGTCGCGGGATCGAATCCCGGTGGCCGCGGCGGTCGCATTTCGATGGAGGCGAAATGCTTGAGGCCCACGATTCAGGTGCACGTTCAAGAACACCAGATGGTGGTAATTTCCGGAGCCCTCCACTATGCAGCGCCTCTCATAATCTCATAGTGGTTTTGGGACGTTAAACCCCAGCAATTATTATTATTATCCCCGCCGTCCATAAGCGTGCGCAGGGTATTCTGCATTAGGAGAGGTGTGGTCAAGTTTCAGCGCAGCACGTCCCCCCCCTCCCCCCCCCCCTTATTGGCCGAGTATGAAAGAATACAGGCTTCGCAGTGAATGCACAAATGAGAATGACGTTATGACGTGCTTCTCAAAGCGTTCTGCCTTTAGGCCCGGCTTTTCTGGGAGCAAAGGTGTGAAGTAAACATCTCTTGGGATGAAACGTCGGGGGTCTTCGGCCGCAGTCACAGTCATAAACCTGCATAACCATAAGCCTGTGCTTTAAACAATCACGAAATAAGGATGGTGAGGATGTATAAAAAGAGCGGAATGCAAGAAACCCGTCAATAACAGTTACAGCTTATATGCAATAGTGAAGCACGGATGTATAAACAAACAAACAACATTATAGTACGAAGAACAACGGCTGACATGAGAAATGGTGAATAGCGATTATTGCGTGAACGAACACATGAATGAATGGATAATATTAGAATAATAAGACCTGAGGTTTGACGTGCCAAAACCACGACATGACTATGACGCACGCCGTGGTGGAGGGCTCCTGATAATTTCGACCATCTGGTGTTCTTTAACGTGCACTGACATCGCATAGTACACGGCCTTCTAGCATTTCGCCTCCCTCGAAATGCGACCAGCGCGGGTGGTATCGAACCCGCGACCTTCGGGTCAGCAATCGAGCACCGTAACCACTGTATCACCGAGGTGGATATGAATGAATGAATGAATGAATGAATGAATGAATGAATGAATGATGCACCACGTACACGCGAGAGCTTGAGACACCATGTGAACACCAGCGTGGTGTTCTTGAGGTCGTGCCACATCGACTCACGACAGTGCTAGTGAAGATGCGGACGGTTTTCATTTTACTAAAGCACGGCTTCGTAGATCCGTCACCTGAGTCGGCTACAGAATCCATCCCGCAGCACGGTTTTACCGAGCGCTACTCGCGGTGTGCATTGCCCGGATCTCTCTCTCTTCCGCCAATCTTCTTCTCCACGAGAGGACGCCACAACCGAAAGGAACCTCCTCCTCAGCAGCCGCAGAAGAGGGCGCGGAGGGGGAAGTAAGGCTAATCTGGCTTTTCAACCTCGCCATTCGAATGCGAGCCGTGAGTGCGCGCTTCGAAAGCGAAGGCTGGATGAGGGCGAAAGAAGGAAAAAGAAAAAGGCCCGTCGTCATCTGCGGGGCCCTTTTCATCCACAAATCCCGCGCAATGGCGAAGCGGCGGCGGCGGCGAGCTGCGAGCGGCAAAGCTAATAGAAAAGCCTTCATCGTGATAGGCAGCAGCCCGACGGAGCAGCAAGAAGTCCAAAACAAACAGCACGCTTGACAAGAGAGAGTGGGGAGGGCAAAAGAAAAGGAACTGCATAATCAGCAAGGGAGCCTCGCTGGAGGAGGGCAAGGGTGAAAGGAGCGAAGAGACGACAAGGCTGCAGTCGTGACGGCCGGAGGCTTCGGTCTTCTTCCCGGCGGCGGCGGCGGCTTGTTCCCTTTTCGGCGCCGCGAAACGCACGAACAAAAGCGCGATGGGGGGATAAAGAGCGTACAGTGGGCAAGAAGAAACGATGACAGCACAACTTTTCTCCTCGGCAGCCCAGCAGCGGTGGCAAGAAAAGAAGAACGCGCTGAAGAGAAAGCGAAGAAAAAGAAAATAGCTAGCAGGCTAGAAACGCCCTCTCCGTGGGAGAAAAGGCAAAGAAGAGAGAAACGCTTTTCTCCTTTCCGCTCAATTAACGCGTGGAACGTTTTGAAGAAGCGCTCCTGCTGCCTTTCGGGTCGCAGCTCCGCAATTCGGTGTCGGGCCAGCGGCACAGCCGTCGTTAGGGAGGCATTAAGCGCCGCCGCCAGGAGGCGGCAGCGGCAGCAGTGCAGCGTGCTTCGGCGCGAATGTCGTCGGGCTCGGGGAAGCTTTTTCTCTGCTCCCGCCTCACTTTACCTCGCAGGGGGGGAGGGGGGGGGGGGACCAGGCAAATGTCGCGAACGAACGACCGATGTTAACCCCCCCCCCCCTTACCCCTTCCCCCCCCTTTCTCCAACGCTAGCGCGCAACCGCGCAAGTAACCTCAGCAACGAGTGTGCCTTGAAGAGCGTCTTGACATAGAAACTTCCGCGCCACTGGTTCGCGGTCAAAAACCTCACCGCGTACGAGAAGAGCGAACCATAAGAAAAAAAATACATATATAGATTAAGCGCATGCGCACACTTGAAGAGGACATGATCTCAAGACGTTGAAACTATCTGCGACAGTGTTGCAGATGTGTTAGTACCATGAACTAAGAAGGAA
>JALIZH010012960.1:72500-87500 GCA_030522465.1 Rhipicephalus appendiculatus
CCGTACGTTTTGTTCAGTTGTCGCAACTTTTAAGAGCATTGCCATGCGACAACCATGCAAGTAAAGAAGTTATTTACTAATGTGCTTGGGTTATTCAAAAACTGAGGCAGACTGTGCACCTCCCGGCTCAGGATCTACAGAATGTCGATCTTGCATGCGCATAAAAGCATTGCGACGTGATGGAGCCGAGAATTATGGAGTGTTCTTACGATCGCTAAACGATAGTATTTTGCTGTAAATGTCCTGAAGATGTAGAAAGACAGGGGAACCTGCTGAACCAATATTTAAGCCAACGTCGGGGCAGTCTTCATAATTAGAAAATTAATTGAATTATGCTGATATTCACAACTTGTAGATGGTGCATTGCATCGTAAAATAGATTAGTATATGTGTTTAAAGTAATTAATTGACGTGCTTAATAAATACTTAATAATTAATTGAGGTGGCGGCCGTCCAATGGAAGAAATAACACTGGTCAACAGCAGCAATACAAACACGTCGGAATTCTCGCCAGAATTTATTGTGCACCTTCTGAAAACTACAATAATTTTGCTGTACATAATCTTCACTAAAGGGTGTCAAATTATTTTTGGTTTGTAGACGGCTTCGCCTACATTAAATGTATATATTCAGCATTTCTGTCTTGTCGTCGCTAATGGAAAATAGTAAAAAAAAGTACGTTGCGTCGTCGCTACATGAAAACAGCCTGATTGAAATTCGTTGCTGATGGAAAATTGTAAAAAAAAAAAAAAAAAAAAAACTCAAGCTGTCTTCATGCGTCGTCGCTACATGAAGACAGCCTGATTGATATAGATGAACTTGAATTCATTCATTCATTCTACGCTGTTCATGTTAAGGTGAATTATGGAGACATCATGACTGAATGTATTAATTTGAATTTGAATTTATTGAAGTGCGCTTAATGAAGAGTGGCCGAATAAAAAAAAAAACGAAGATGGAAAGAACGACTTCCAACAAAACGCAGCAAATGTCACCGTACAAGATAAAACAAGCAATTATGTCGTGTTATGGCGAGTGCTGTACATTGCCGTCTATAAATTAGGCATTCGGTTGGTTCCATTCTAATGATTCGCGACAAAGAAAGGAGCCCAGAGTGAAGTCGATTGATTCATGCAACACAAAAGCCATATACTAGATGACCTTCGTGCCGAGCTCGGCCGAAAGCCTGGAGCACGGTCAATGCATTCAATTGCAAATTAGCCTCAGTGTAAGGCGGAAATGTATGCATGAAGACTTGCGCGAGAGGCCCAAGGTCTGACGAGACCTGTAATCGGTCCCAGAACATGAATTCCGTTTTTTCTTTTCTTCAATCGTTCCCGTTCATTGTGATGCTCGTGCTTGCAATATTTTTTTTTTCAGCGTAATCTAGCTGTAATGGGATTCGCACTTTGTGTGGGCTTCGAACAGTTGTAATGAAAAATGGCAGTTTTTTTTTGGATTTGCCTATGAATACAATAGTCTCATATACGCGGAGCTATAAGAGGGACCGATTGTCAACCGGATTAAATTGAGTGCAGCAGTCTTTGCAATGTATCAGCCTTTGTATGCAGGATTTTTTACGTGTGTGGCGGCCGTCCAGTGGAAGAAATAACTCACTCACTCACTCACTCACTCACTCACTCACTCACTCACTCACTCACTCACTCACTCACTCACTCACTCACTCACTCACTCACTCACTCACTCACTCACTCACTCACTCACTCACTCACTCACTCACTCACTCACTCACTCACTCACTCACTCACCCACTCACTCACTCACTCACTCACTCACCCACTCACTCACTCACTCACCCACTCACTCACTCACTCACTCACTCACTCACTCACTCACTCACTCACTCACTCACTCACTCACTCACTCACTCACTCACTCACTCACTCACTCACTCACTCAAAGATTTCATTGATTTGATTAGTACATAGTTCAGTCTTAAGTCAACACTCATTATCTGATAGAAAACTTAGAAATTACTCCTAATCAACGTATTTACTTTTTTTTCGATGCATGGAAGAAAGTTTGATACGACAGCACGGTGAATGTGTCGGTGTTGCTGTGGTCTTAAAGCGTAACATCGAAGAAGGAACTAATCCATAGGTTGGCAGCCAAGCGCAATCGTGCGCTCGTTAAAGATAAGGCGATGGAGCACTTAATGTGCTAACAGTGTCCGCCTGTCATTGTCAGTGTGTTGCGAACCTAACGCCAGGTTACCACCGGCGCACCTTTGATTTCACCGTGTCAGAGTCTGAGATCGAGGGTCGGCGAAGAAACTAGGGCCGCGGTGGCGACAGCAGCGTAGCAGTTACAACGACGGGGCTGGTGCTCCCTCTTTTTTCCAAGAACCGTGGTGGGCGCGCGTTAAGTGAAACTGCGTCTTGTCCCTCGGGGAGGTCTGAGGAGAAGGAAGTCGCAAGGGTTTCGGACATTCCGCTGTCCGGTCGCGGCGAGAGAGGAGGAGGAGGAGGACAGCGGGCAGCTAGCTATCCGACTCGCGTGCCAGGATCGATCTGCCAAGTGGGACAGTGAATTTCGCTTCCACTAATTGGACTGCCTAATGTCCGGTCAGCGACGACGATCCGCTGTTGCTGTGTTCTCCGCGGATGCGACCCCCTTCCACAAACGCCACGGGGGCGGTATGGCGGACGAAGGGGGAGGCGCTCGGTTGACGGGTCGACGCGGCAGTCGTCTTTGATCTGTCGCCCGTCGTCGACATGCCAGGCAGAGGGGGGGAGGGGGGGGACGTCGACCTCCTTCTTTGGTGACCCCCCCCCCCCCCCCCCCCACCACCCCCCTTTGGAATTGCTGTTGGGCCACGTCCGCCCACGTTTCAGCGTAGCTCAGAGCAACTCAGACATGAAATTGCAGCGTTATTTGGTACGTAGTGTAAAAAAAAAAAAAAAAAAAAAAAAGAAGAAGAAGGAAAGAAAGAAAAACTGCGCTATTACGGCATGGTGCAACGTACTCATCATCATTAAATTGCTAGAGTGCGCAAGTGGTTCCCTAGGTGGTGCCTCGGAACTACGACACCAGGGCCCGTATCCAAAAAAGAAAAAAAAAGAAAAAAAAACTTACGTTACAATTGTTAGCAAAAATTTCAGCCAATCATGATACTCGACACAACATTATTGAAGCAGTGCGTTAGTGCTCATTGACAAGTTCAAATGAGCACTTGGGGATTAATAGCTTTAAAGATACACGCGTGCGCCTTTTCCACGCACTCTTACAGTTTTCGAAACGTCTCATCACGTTCTCAAGGGGTAAGCTGTTGGGGACACAGATATTCGTAAAGACCCTTACATTCTGGCAAGGGGTTCTTCTTTGTCGGTATCGACTTGTGTTTATCATTTAAGCGCGCTTCGCGCGCACTCTTTTTGAGTGTTCTTTCCACGTCAGCACTAGGGTACGTCTGACAGTTTGAAATCGAACCGGTAGAAGTAGGAGTGACCACTGGACATCGACGCAAACTTTTTCTATCCTCCTCGTTTCAAGGAGGAGCGACAGAAAAAGGCCTGCCCAGTCGAAAAAACATGTCAACTATAACTGGGCGTGTCTTCCTTCCACGTCCAAGGACCTAAGAGTGTTCGATTATTGGTCATCTTGAGGAAACGGGTACGTGAAACGACCGTCTGTACGATGTGACCAATCCGCCAGTTTGACAAAAGATCGATAAGAGTCTACGCCGAGAGAGAGAGAGAGAGAGAGAGAGCGAAAGAAGAATTGTTGCATTGTGGTGCGCGAAGTACCAACCCGTGTTATGGGCGTGTTGTCAATGAAACTGCAACGCGGACCGTTAGGATTTCGTTTGACGTTCTCTGCTTGCACAGCACATATCGATGTAGTTGCGGGTGGTTACTTTCTGCGGCAGCTTTGTCGCAGAAAGCTTGCAAGCTTGCTACAGTACATATACTTCTTTTTTTTTCCCCTCCTCTCTGCGATGTACAGATCCAATACGGCAAAAGGTAGGAGCAGCTAGGGAACCCATAAATGCTCTTTGACAATCGGTTTCATGGTAGGTGGGTCGAAGACGCTGAACACTTCATCTTATCCGGCCACGAAACTGGTGCGATGGTTTGGGACGATACTGGGTCTTCGCTTTCATGACCGTATGTTGGCTCAGAAGTAGATGGGGAAATGGACGCCACAGCTTGCGAAGTCGACTCACCTTAATGACACTTTGTAGACATTGTACGTGCATATGCCGGTTTAGTTTTCGAAGATACACCTTTCTAAATGACCTTTCTCTGTTGTTTTGTACTTTGCGCTTCCTTGAGAAAAAGTAAAGAAAAAATATACTCACAGTGTTCTTTATGCATTCGCCTAAGCAGACTCGAAGGCGAAAGCCATCCTCTTCTTTGATTTCTTCTCACTCGACGTAGTGACCCTCCCCCGCCCGCCTACGAAAGATTTCTGCCCCGAACGTGGTTTTGGATTGCCTCCAGGATCGGAGGCATTGCAAGCTTTCTGCACCTATCCTGGTTTTGCACGGCCTCCGTGATCGGCACACCTTTGACCAAGTGACGTTGTCGTGCGTGTGTCGTCGTCATATGACGTCAATTTATGTCATGTCATGGGGACATCACAAATTTTGGCGATCTGCGGCGGCATGATGACGTCATATGGTGACGTCATCACGTGATGATTTTCCCATCATTCGTGTTGACGCCGACGCCGCGGGACGACGGTCGACGCCGACGGTCAATTTTCACGTTTGACGAGGCATCTAAGACATTTGTCTTAAAGAAAAGAAAGCTTCAAGTTGGGTTTGCTTTGCCTCCTGTTTCTACTGAAAACAGAAGTTATTAACTTATGACTATAAGCTCGTCAAACGTAGCATTGCCAACATGTGCTTGCACAATGCTTTTAAGAAATCTTGCCCGCACAGAGCAGCAGATAGTTTCCTCAAGCAGGTTGGCCGTCTAGAGGAGGCAGGTTACCCACAGTACATTTTGGTGTCTGGCAGAGAAGATGCTGAGGAAGTCGCGGAACAGCCACTTAAACGAGGAGCCGCCCCAAGATAATCAAGCTAGCCGTGATTCCGTATGTACACCGCGTGTCCCATAATTTGAAAAAGATCTCCAAACATGCTCATGTAAAGGTGGTCTTCTCTGCCCCGTTAAAACTTTCCGGCTCTGCGGATGACCAATCCTTGTCCCAGAAAAGCTCCGGCCTGCATCGTGAACCACAAGAACAAGTACATCAGCTGTCAGACGGGTGTGGTCTACGAGATCCCCTTGTCGTGTGGTCGAAAATACGTTGGCCAAACCGAGCAATGCCTGAATGATAGGCTAAGACAGCATAACAACAATATTAGAAATGGCAGAGAGGGCCACCTAGCGATTCACTGCCGTGATTGTCAATGTAGCCCTGACCTTAGTGCCTGCTCGGTTGTCGCCAGAAGCCACGATAAATCTGTAAGATTGTAGAGGCCAAAAAAATCGTCGAAGCAGGCGATGAGGGCGTTAGCGTGGCGTCCATCGCGCTATCACCTAAAGAGCTGCGGTACCTAGAACGCGACTGCGCATTGAGGACCAGTGACAACGCATGGTGTGTGTATATACTGTGCTCTTCTCGAAATAAACATTGTTGGAAGTGGCGCTCTGTCTGTGTGCACTCTCCCTCTGTCCGTTGTCGTCTTCGCGCCTTACACGTCAATATGCAAAACCAACACGCCCATTCTGCCATTCTTACTTCTTATGACTCAGGTTACGGGTGTCTGATTTGCTGAGCGCTTCTGCGTGATGTTCCACGTGACATCCTCTCGCTCTCAAATCTTGGGCTAACTGTCGCTGCCACGGGAAATCTATAGGCTTGCAAACAACGCAGTCCCCCCGTCTGTTGTGTTATCAGCACGCCACGTTAATCAACGATTTCGAACATTCTCTTGTGCTCTCTACAGCTGCCGCGAGTGGGATTCGTGTAGCGCTAATTATATGCGACCGAAATGGCGCATAATTTTTTTTGAATGTAAAGGACACCTCTCGTCCTTCTCAAAACAGAAGGACAAGAGAAAGAACTTCCTTTCTCCCGTGCTCCCCTTTCGACCGGATTGTCAGAACAATCTGCAGCAGCTAAATAGACATGCTATCCTACCCAGCTTTCAAGTCGTGAACTTGAACTACCCCGATCTGAGACGACCGTTCTCCGCCGCATGTGGCTTGGGGTGTCGTTTACGAACGCCTTTGCTTGCCGCATCGGATGGGCAGATAGTGCTGCATGTGAACATTGCGGCACTGATGAAACCATTGCACATGTTTTATGTCAGTGCCCTCAGTACAGCTCTCAGAGACAGTCCCTCGCAGCAGTGTTTGCGCGACTCGACGACGAGCCTCTTTCTGAGAAGTCGATATTGAAATGCCGGGGAGATCGAGCTTCACGCCTGAAAGCGACGACGGCGCTGTTGAAGTTCCTGCGAGCGACCCGCCTCGTTGAACGCTTGTGACACTCCTGTGTTTGTGTGTGTGTTTCTGCTTCCCTCCCTCTCTCATTCCTCTCTTCCTTACTTTTCTGTCTCCCCTTACCCCTTCGCCAGTGCAGGGTAGCCAACCAGATATTTGATTTCCGGTTAACCTCCCTGCCTTTCCGCATCCCATCTCTCTCTCTCTCTGCCCAGCTTTCGGCACTGACTCTGTCACTGGACGTGTTAGAATGTGCCTACGTATGCCGCATATGTGATATTTAAACAAGGTTGTTATAGTTAATGTCCTACCGCTGCCTAGTAAAGAACCTGAAAAAAAAAATATACCCGCAATCAAGTTAATGAGGCCAGGTCGCCGAAGCAACACAGCTCTGGGATCGTGTGTATTAATTCACTATTAGAAGTGGGTTCAGTTTGCATTTTAGAGTACTAACACACTCCTTGATGCTTCGATAACCTGCATCCTGTATATTGTCCCGACTAGTATTACCATTATGTTATGTATTGATTGTATTGTTATTGTTAATCAAGCTTATTAATCATTGCTCACACGTTCGCATCTTTTGCTGTATTTTTTTGTAATTACCCCACGCATGTAGCCATAGGAGGTCCCCCCTGTCAGTTTCTCTGAAACTTTGGGACCTCCTGCTGTACTATTCTAACCATGTAACTCAACTGAATTATTTAATAAACTTGACTTGACTTGACTTGACTACCCAGAACGTCCAACAGATGCCACCTGGTCGTGACGGTGTAGAAGGCGGCAGTCGGGTTGTTCAAGATGAAACTCTTCATTGAATGAACTTGTGCGCAGGAAATGGGAAAGTTATATAAATAAGTACAACCAATACATTCAGTACAGTGATAACGGCTGTCACAATGTTCGGACGTCGGTAGTCCGTGAAACGCGTCAGCTTTTATACGCACCCGGTCGAACCTTCCAGCGTTAAGGCTGAACCACATGCAGCGTTTTTTCCGGCGTTTTCTGACGTTGCGTCTCTCGGCGTCATGACATCAACGCCGCCAGAGAGGGCGGCCAACCACATGGAAAGCGCTGAGGCCAACGCCAGCCCAGCGTCACACATGCGACCAAAGGGAATGAACTCGATACCTCGCAAAGCAGTGTGAAGTATCCGTCACTTCACCAACAAAAATATTCCTGATTACAGGTTTTATGTCTAACTTGCAGTTCTGTAGTGAGGGAAACAAATCACAGTGCCGCCGAAAGGCTATTTTTGTTTTACTTTACTTGTAACGCCACCTATTGAGCATAAGAAGAACCACAAACTCGTAATATATGGCCTCTGAGCGTGAAGTTGTCGCATGTTTTTGAGGCTACGTATTCGGCCAATACACTCAGGCCTGCTAAGCCTACCGATGAACTTGAGGATGGCGCTCGGAAACTGTTCGAAGAAATCCCGAGCGCTTGCTGTCGAAGCTTCTGAGGAACAAGCTAAGTCAAATACAAGCATCGGTTGAGAACTTGCGGGTCACACAGAGCACGGCGACGACTTAATATATCTGAGGCGGGTGGCAGCTATTTTGGCAGCAGCGACGACGCCGTTACGTAGCGGAAGTTGCTGCCAGCCGCGCGCTGATTGGTTCTCCGTCCATCGAACGGCTTCCCGCGGCGACGCTGACGCCGGTGATGTCTGGACCGTCCTGAAGTGGACGTTTCAGCCACCGTCACCGGTAGCGTCGACGCCGAGTGACGCCGGCGTACGAAACGCCGGGAAAACGCCGGGAAAACGCTGCATATAGTTCGGCCTTTATCACTGGTGCTCGTGTTCGATTCAGAATAAACTTGAATAGTCGTGCATAGTATAGCTGTTGTTTAAGCGCACTCCAACGAAGACGAAAGACGACAAAGGAACACATGACAAGCGCTTACTCGCAACTAAAAGATTCCCCACCCTTTTCAATAAATCTTTTAGTTGCGAGTAAGCGCTTGTCTTGTGTGCCTTTGTCGTCTTTCGTCTTCGTTGGAGTGCGTTTAAACAACAGCTATACCATGCATATCAACCAACTAGCCCAATTGTCGATTGTCTTGAATAGTCGTGTCATGAGCGTAATTTTAACAGAACGATCTGAAAAATCTCGAAGCCTTCCGAATATTGCGGCGCGGCCTACGCCGAGTGGTGCCAACGATTTTTGTGTGTGAAACGGATCACACCAAAATAAAGAAAGTGCGCATGGCTATACGGAGAAAATCCTTCATCGCGGCCTAATCTGTCGTTGAAGGGAGCTGCGGCTTTTAAATCGTCACGGTGCTTCTCCGCGGAGCCGATCGGGACGAAAGGCGAGCGGGCCATCAATGTAACAAGCGGACCGCGTCTCATGGGAGGAACTGAAAAGGGCGGGGCATCGGCTCTCGCTATTACGTCACGGGAAAACGGGACGCGACGAGAACGTGAGGTTGTGGCAGGTGTGGTCCACAGACATAAAACATTAAAGACAGATCGTCAGCATTCACGGAGCACTATGTTTGATCGCACAACTCGTTAATCACGCGAGCTGCAGGGTTCCCCTCATATGTCCCATTTTCGGGATGAGAGAAACAAAAGATTGTTGTATGATTTGACCCAATTTCGGAAAGTTCTGTTATGTGCAAGGAAGTTAGCGAACAGAATTCATACAGCTGACATAAAAGAGAATAATAATAATATCTGGGGTTTTATGTACCAAAACCACGATATGATTATGAGTGACGCCGCTGTGGAGGGCTCCGGAAATTTCGACCATCTGGTGTTCTTTAACGTGCACTGACACCGCACAGTACACGAGCCTCTACCATTTCTCCTCCATCGAAATGTGACCGTCGCGACCGGGATCGAACCCGCGACATTTGGGTCAGCAGCCGAGCACCGTAACCACTACGCGACCGCGGCGGGCATAAAAGAGAATCGTGAGTGTCTTTTCCACACGAGTGAGAATCAATCAATCAATCAATCAATCAATCAATCAATCAATCAATCAATCAATCAATCAATCAATCAATCAATCAATCAATCAATCAATCAATCAATCAATCAATCAATCAATCAATCAATCAATAGCTGTATGAATGTCGTGTAGTGGAAGGAGTCCCCTTAACGCATGTAATATTGCGTGGCAGAAGCGTAGAATCGCGCCAGGCGTCAAAACATGTGCATTGCAGCGATTGGGTGTTTTAAAGATCCACCCATTATAAAGCGCTCAGACATAGTTAATCATCAGCAGCAGCAAAAGCATCAACAAGGGGAGCCGCTGCGTAGGTTCGCGTGTTGCCTAACGGACGCGTTGTGGGCCCTCCGCTGATTCGCAAAAAGGAATTATGGCTTAGTGGGCACATAACAACTGTAGTTGCAGTAGGCATTCTTACACGCACAGTCGTTCGTTTCTTTACGGCACGGTTGAGGCATGCACCGAGAACCAAAGCGAGGCTAGCAATTTAGAAGGCGATGCGCACGGGGCCCTGTTACGCTATCGCGTTCTAAATCTTGATCGCGAAGCTCGAGTGTCCTCCGAGATTTTTTTTTTTTTTGTTACGTAGGCTTTCCTGAAGGCAAAATATTTTGTGTGTATATATGTGTATTACATGTGTGCCGTAAGACTGGTGTCGTGTATGAAGTGAAGCGGTATCTTGTGGAATCTGTTATCATCTATCCAGCGGCCATTGCCACCCTTCTCACTCCAGCACTCTCGGGGTGTTTCCACTGAACCCGGCCAACGAAGATTCCGGTCTGTGCGCTCGGCGTCCGTCCGCACTAAGTGTTCGCGCTGCACCCGTCGCCGCAGTTCAAGCGTTCGCGACAAGCGCGGGCGCCGACGCCCGCGCCATTAATCTCGCCAAAGAACCCGTGAAGAGAGTAGTCCTCGCTACACGAGCAGTGCCCCCCCACCCCACCCCCCTCCCCCGTGTCACGGTGCACCCATTGCGCGAACGACGCCTAACATGGCGTACGCGGCACACAACGGCGAAACCTTTTGGACTCGCGCTTGCTCCGCAGTGGCGCGGAGCAGCGCGTTGGGCGCGGTGGTGGTGACACGCGGCAAATCTCTCTCGTCGGTGTGGCGCGCGGGTGTCCGGCCGGTCACGTTCCACGGAAATGGGCGCACGCGCTTGTGGGGAGGTCCATTCTACAGAGAGGGGCCAAGAGGAGGGGTGCTGCTAATGCGAGTTTAATTTTTCGCCCGTGCCCATTGGAAGGCCATTTGGCGGCGGCGGCGGCAACCTGGGCGAGATAGCTCGGAGCCAGCGGCCCGTGGGAGTCCGGTGGACGCCGAGAGCGCACTTACCTGGACTCGCATTGAGTGCGGGGCACGCGCAGTTCGTTTCGGTGTAACCGAGAGCGCGCATCGTGAGCCGCTCGCAAACGCGCTTGTCGGACGCCCGCGAATGGCTCTGTGGCAGCCGTTACAGCGCGGCTGCTATCTCTGCCTGTCAACTTTGTTGCTTTCTCATGAAGCTTTATGAGGTCTCCCTGGCAGAGGGGTTGCACATAATGCTCCATAGCTTGTTGTTGGTGCTGTTTAATAATTGCGCACGGACGGAACGGTAAGCTACATTACAGCAGCTGATCACAATAAATACAATGTTACAAAATTCAGACTTCGCGTTCCGCAGGAACCTACAAAGTTGTTTTCCATTTCATTCCATTACGATTAAGCTCTCTGACTCACCAATATGCTTTCAATGTAACGCCCCGGAAGACCTGCAACACGTTCTGTGTGTATTTGTTTTTTTGCAAGATCGCAAGACGACGATTCAGCCACGTTCATGAACCTACCCGCCCATTGCCGCTCCTGCAAAGAAAACGGCAGTAATTGTGAGTCACGACTTCAGGGGACAAAAATTCTTGCTAAAAGTAAGGACAGATTAGCTCATGAGCTTCAGGAAGCCTTTTTTTATCAAGTAAAGGGGTGATATGTATGTCAGCACCACTTCGGACTTATGTCTCCTTGCGCGCAAGCGAATAAAACTCGGAACAGTAGCGCAAGGAATCACACGGATGACAACAGGTCAAGACGGGACAACGTGTGATTGTCATCATAGGCAGTTTGCGTTTTTTTAAAGTCTGCCTTGAATGCGCATGCGCCCAAGATCCTTCGCGTCGTGTGCAGCACGCGTCTATTTTCAATGAACTCAGTTGGAGTACAGCGCCCGTCCCGTCATGTCTTTCTGTATGCTTGTGTTTGAAGTTTAGCGCTGGATATCTTTCAAAAAGAAAAAAAAAATATATGCATCACCAACTAGCCCCACAATGGTTTTGTTAAATACGCATCAGAAAGGCAGTCTCTGAAGGCGAAATTACACCTTCAACGGGTCTCGAGCTTAGAACTGCGGCATATTCTCGGCCAGTGGCAAAGCACCACCTGTGTGTTATACGCCACGAAAGTGCTGTTGATGTTTTTGAGCGCCGCGAGCCTTAACGGAGTTTCGTAAATAGTGTAATATATGCGCGTGTGTGAGGCTGTTTGTGATGTTATGTTTTTTATCAGTGTAAGTACCATAATCATCAGCCACCATCTGGAGTGGCATGTCAGGCCAATAGTCAGGCTAACATCTCCAGCTTTCATGAAAGCATTTCTCTCTCTCTCCCTCTCTCACAAACGAGGCTTGCAATAACACCTGCGGCTACTACTACTACTCTACAACTACTAACAATAACAAATTTTTTAATTTTTTTTATTTATTCAATACTGCTGGCCTGAATTTTCAGGCCTTAAGCAGGAGTGGATGGGTTACAGTGTGAGCACAAATTCACTTGAACAATAAAAGAGCGGACTTACAAAACGCCAGAAAAAGTCAACTGGTGTGACAAATACGGCACTGCATACAAAAATACCATTTGTAGTGGCAAACATTCTGTATATCAACACAAGTAGTGACACTTTTACGTGATGCATTTTTCAACACTTGCACTCTATCCAGTCGCGTAGAGTCTATACAGTCTATACAGTCGCGTAGATTAAAGAATGCTGAACATTGTTCATTGCACGCTGCTCTGGAAATAATGGAGCGAACTTCACCCATCTTGACCCCTGAGTACGAGGTTCAATGACCGAAGTCTGCGCATGAAACTGGCTTTGTATTTCGAGAGTATCGATTTAAGGGTGCAAGTTCTTCCAGTGAGCAGTTACATTCTTGAACTGCACCCTCTCGGTACTGTTTAATTGTTCACCGTCACTGCAACGTGACACTTTCGATAAGCGTGCGCGTACCAGCCCCGTTATTTTGCGCGATAAACATTATGTACATAGTTTTTCACGTAAAAGAAGAAAGACGTATAATTTGTCCGCTTTTCTTTCGCTCCAAGGGAAGGCAGCATCTCTGAGCCAAAGTCCAGAGCACGTTTCGATAATGCGCCGTTGCCGGTGCTTGCTTTGTCGAAGCGTTCGAGCGTGAGAGAAACATAATCAGGCGCTTTTCGCTTCACTGAGACACCTAACCAGGGGGCGTAGCAACGACGCGAACTTAAGAACGCATGGAAGACGCCACGCGCTCGCGTCTGTGTCGCTACGCTTCTTATTTTTATTATTATTATGATAACCAATCATTTCCCGCTTGCGCTTGTCTGAACAGCGTGTCCACGTGCGTGCTCACTCGATTCGTCCGCGACTGTTGTATTCGCACGATGCGAAGAATTGAAGAGTGCACACGGTGCCGTTTCGAGAAGTCGGCGCCCCTTCTGTGAACACGCGTCAGCTATTAAAGAGAAAAACATGGGACGCATTTACCGCATCGCGCCACTTTCCGCTCTCTCTTCGCGAGTGATTGCGTGGACCCAAAGACAAGCAGGAACATACACGTGTTGTCTGGGCGTCTTGGACGCGCTTCATGATTGCCGGCCGGCCACCGCTTTAATTGGGAGCGTCGAGCGCGGTATTAGCGCTGCCCTGTCGCCAGAGAATAGAGGGGGGGAAGGGAGAGGCAGGGGACACACCTCCACGCTCTCCTAGGTTTGATTTGTGCGCGCCGAATGCGAAAGACAAATAGCGTTCTCTGATTTCTCGGAAGAAGGGGGGGGGGGAGGAAGCGAAAGCGCGGACAGACGCTGCGCCGCAGCCACACGCGCACACGTACAAGCGTCCGCCAGCGTCTTGGAGTGTTCTTTTTTCTTTCGTCGTCGTCTGTTTCCGCCGTCTGTTACGTCGCCGTAGCAGACGACGCTGCGCGAGCGGGCACAACGATCGGACCCAGCGAGCCCAGCGTCGTTCAGCCCGAAGAAGCGGGCGCTGCAGTTATTAGGAATTATCGCTGATGTGAAGACGCGCAAATGCAATAACACCGATCGATGCTTCCGCCCGGCCACCGAATTTTTTTTGTCCGTGCTTGTCTTTTTTTCTCCCCGTTCCTCTTCGTCCTCAGACCGGCGCTGCTTCGTCCGACCAGGTTCCACCACGCCTTCGCTTCGGGGCGTCTTATAGGTTTTCACTTCCGTTGTTGTTGTTGTTGTTGATCGTTTTTGTATCTTCATCTCTTTCGGCGTGCCGCCATCGCCACCAATGAAACTCCACGATGCAAGCGCAAAGATGTTCGCTGCCGCTAACCACGCGATGCGACTGTCCAAAAACAAATATGCGCGCGCGACGCGCCGCTGCTGTAGCGAAGAAAGAAAGAAAGGACAAAAGTGGAATCGGTGAGTTATTCGACGCTTAGGAGACACAATGGCGCTGCCTCCGCTAGGCGCGCGCAGGAAAAGTGAGGAGGCGATAAAGATGGCCGAAGAGAGATTCATGCCTACGATGTATGAGAAGCGAGGAATAAAAAAAAAAAGTACAAGCAGTACCGGCTGCAAAGGGGTAGAGAGATTCCGTTCGCCTCCTCCGCTCTTCTTGCTGGTGGAAGTCAGAAAATTGTGACATGACAAAACGCTCCCCATTTGTAGTCGCTTAGGCGAATGAAGGTACGCTGGCTATTATCATTTGTTACAACATCGGGGGGTGGAAAGAAAGAACCCCAGAAAACGTACAAATACGGCTCCTGTAGTAAACAGGCGACCGAGAAAACAGTAACAGAGATAGTATTTTTTTTCATTTCGCTTTTATTTTTAGAGTACTTCGTCCCAGAAACGCGAAATGAACATGCATGAGAGACTGTGAAAGATGACAATCTTTAGAAATTTTTCCTTGAGGAATAGCCTATAGCGCGGCGTTCTAAAGCAGCCTGTTTTATGAGTAATGTTGGTGACATCGAAATGATCATCGTTTCCTGGTGAACATTGTATAAAAATGAAAAAAAAATTGAAGGCGAATGCCTTAGGTGCTTATTAAAACTTGTTGTTGGGCTAGTTGGTAACGCGTCATATTGTAATTTAGCGCAACTTGGTAATCTCTCGAAACACTCCATGCCATACCATACCATACCATACCATACCATACCATACCATACTCACACATTCACACACGCTTACACTCAAGAAAAACACACCATACACAGCGCTTGTGTGTGTTGTGTGTTTCTTGAGTGTAAGCGTGTGTGAATGTGAGTGTTTCGAGGGATTACCATGTTGCGACAAATTCCTTACAATATGCCTTAGATCATCATCATCATCATCAGCCTGACTACGCCCACTGCA
>JALIZH010012960.1:92500-127805 GCA_030522465.1 Rhipicephalus appendiculatus
TGCGTTTAAAGGCGAAAGTCTTATACCGGTGTCACACGGTCACTTTTGATCGCGATCGGGCCTGATCCAGATCGAATCTCGGTTGTGATTGGTTTCCTGGCGCGAGCTGCAGAAGGTATAGCCAATCACTGCTGAAAAATTTGATCCTGATTGGGCTTAAGCGCGATTAGCTGTGCGCCGTGTGACACAGGTATTAGATGCCTCCTCAAAAACGAAATTTAAGCGTCGGCGTCGGGGACAAGCGATGCAAAAAATCATTACTTGATGACGTCACTATATGACGTCACGGTGACGTCATATAGTGCCAGAATTCGCGACGTCATTGTGATGTTATGTGACGCAACGTCACGTAATGACCTCATCACATGACATCATCACCTCCGATCCCGGAGGCGCAGTGCAAAACTAGGTGAAGTGCCTGTCTCGGAGGCAGTGCAACACCACGTTAGGTGCAGAAAGCTTTCGAAAAGCGGCGGCCGGGCAGGAACAATAAGTTGAGTGGGAAGAGAAAGAACCCTATGAGCAATTTTCTTAATTTTTTTATTGAAAAGTGAGAGAAAGAGGCATTCAGAAAAACTGGGGAGGAGCAGAGGATGTAGGGAAGGGTGTTCCAGCTCCCCTAACGTAAAACCTGGGGAGGGGTGAAGCATGCAGTGTTTTGAGAGAGATTTCTTTGACGAGGCACTAGTGGTGCCAAGCTTGAAACCAGGAATGTAGGGAAAGGTGTTTCTGCTCCAATAACGTCGTCGGCTATTTGTTGGGCTAACTGTTGCCTTCTTCATTTTTAGTGGACCGGTGGCGAGTAGTGGGATTCACCCATTGTGGCGCGTACCCGTTTTTATGATGCACCGTGACTACATGACACACCGTGACGACAGGGGACGCCGACAAGCCTAGCCCCTAAGGTGCTTCGCACGTAAAAAGCTACTACAGTGAGTATCGTGACTGAGTGAGTGCCCATTTAGAACGACCGCAACGGACAGTGCGTAAACCATACTTCACTAAAAAAAACACATAAAACGAGGTGCACAAGGTAAAAATCACGGCTGTTTGCCTAACCGGGCTCTACCTGGTTTATATTCTCGCCTTTCCCTTATCTCTCTCTCCCTATCCCTCTCCGCATGCGCGAAGCAGGTAAACGTTACCTCATTAGCGCGACGAAGATATTGCGTTAAGGCGAGGACGAACTGACAAGCATAGCCGAGCCACTTGTGCGAAAAAATAAAATCTTAGAAATATCGCGCATCGCGCTTGAGTGTGAGCAAAATGCGCCGCCTCGGAGGGTGATTGCGCGTGCTAAATTGCGCAAGCACCAGCCAACAAAAGCAACGTTTCTTGCGTGTGCGCGGATGACAAAAAAAAAAAAAATGGTAACCAGGCAAGTCTCTTTTCTGTCTTCTCTGCTTAGTTAAGAGATTCAGCCTACATAACTTAACGGGAACCCGCATCAATTAGGGCACCCCCCGAAACCAAGAATATTCCGTCTGGCTGCCGTCATTAGGAGGTTTGTTATAGTATTTGGTTGATATAGCGGAGACGTGAACAATCAATCCGCTGCAGCTTTTTATAGGCGAAAGCCGTAGATGCCTCATCAGACGCGAAAATTAACCGTCGGCGTCTTGCGTCAGCGGCGTCGACATGAGTGGTGCAAAAAACCACATGATGACGTCAGCATATGGCCTCGCGTCATCATAACGTCACAGATAGGCAAAAACTTGTGACGACGTTATGGCGTCACATAACGTAACGCGACATGATGACGTCATGGCATGAAATCGTCGCTTGGTCAAAGGGTGGGCCGATCACGGAGGCAGTGCATAACCAGGTAAGATGCAGAAACCTTGCAATACCGCCGATCTTGGAGGCACTGCAAAACCTCGTTAAGGTGCAGAAAGCTTTCGGAGGAGGGCGGGAGAGGATCGATACATTGACTGAGAAGTGTCGTTTTCAGCTAATGCAACAAGACCACCTTAGTACCTCAATGCAGAACCAAATACGTACAAGGGTTCCTTTTTTCCGAGGACCATAGTTGAGTCGATAGGGCTACCCAACGAGGTGGTGAAGATGTCAACGTCTGAATTTTTTTTTTATCGGCAACCGTTTCCTACTTGTGATCACTGGGTGTGCTTTGTGGTACTTGAAAGTGATTCACATGTTATTGATTGTTCCATTGTATTGTTCGTGTAATACGATGGGTGTGCTTTGCTATTTGACATCAGTAACTCAGGAGTGATTGCTGATTGTACTACACTCTTTGGTGTCTATGTATTTCCTTGTTCTTTTGCCATTGTAACGCAACATGACCTTGCAGCAAATGTAACCTTCACTGCACTGTAACCACTTCTGCCTTGGCAGCCAAAAGGTTGCTGGCAGTATTAAATAAATAAATAAATAAATAAATAAATAAATAAATAAATAAATAAATAAATAAATAAATAAATAAGTAAGGAACCCAGTGAGATTATTGTGCGACATAGCTCGCTATTAATTGTCTTACAGTGTGATCTAGCTCTTTATGGAGGACAGAAAACAAATTCGAGAAAGTAAAGCACGTATAAATGCTCCAAGTTGTCTCCATTACAGCCGCTGCGCGTGTAAGAAAAGCAGCTCGTTTGTAACGTTTCAGCCGGGCCGTCATTGGCACCTGTTGTTCGGGCAGGTGTGTCTTATTACCTCACAGTGATCACACTTTTTCCAAGCGTCTCCCCTCGATCGCTGTGAAGGCGCGCTTCTATTTTCCGATGTCCAATCAGCGCCGCGTTGGTGCTTGTGCTTCTCGTACCTGGCCCTCTACCAGTTGTACGAGTCTCGGTGCCGTGACGACAAAAATATGCACTCGCGACGACATGGTTCGGTAACCGACGCCGCTACCACGAACGGTGGGCGCCCTCCCGCCACTGGCTGATGACGGACGATTGTAACGCACAGGTCGGCTAATTGCAGCGCGCTCGATTAAGCTCGGCGCACCCGGCGTCGGCGTTGAACGCGAGGACGTCGTCCGCTTTGTCGCTGCCGACGACGCCCTGATTGCGGTGGATCGCGCTTAGCGTCGCGCAGAATCAGCCGGGCCCTGCAGCGCATACCCATGGGCACCGCGGATCTCGCAGCTATCTCGAAATGGGGAGGAGGGGGTAGCGCACAATGGGCGGCTCACTCATGATTGCACGTAAAACAGAACTCGAAATGAGCGACACACGTCGCCGAATTAGTCCCTTCAGCCATGTCCCACAGTTGTGATTGAAGTATCGATCAAACAACCCGCAACAATTTTCCGCGCATAGTTTCTATTGTGTAACAGTCATAATTGTTGGGGTTTTCACGCCCCCAAAACCACGATAGGATTATGAGGGATGCAGTAGCGGAGAACTCCGGAGATTTCGACCACCCGGGGTTCTTCAACGTGTTTCAAACCGAAGTACGCGGGCCTCGAGCATTTCGCCTCCTTCGAGATGCGGCCGCCACGGCGGAGTTCGATCCCGTGACGTTCGGGTCAGCGGGAGAGCATTATATCCATTAGTCCACCACGGCGGGTCACAATCTTTATTGTGGGTCATTTTATTATTGAGTGACGAACCTGACAAAAAAAAAAAAAAAACACGCCTAATCCACGTAGTGAATGATGACGAGTGGGCGAACCTCGATCGTTTTCATCCATGGCAGAATGTGTGGTCTGGAACGCGCTTATACTTCATGGTCATCAGCGTCATCGTCATCGTTATCACGTGTAGTGGGTACATTCCACTATACTGGAACGCGCTTATACTTCATGAATCAGGCGTCATCGTCATCTTTATCACGTGGAGTGGGTACATCGCACTATCCGTGGCTACCTACTACTACTACTACTACTACTACTACTACTACTACTACTACTACTACTACTACTACTGCTACTGCTACTACTACTACTACTACTACTACTACTACTACTACTACTACTACTACTACTACAGAGGAGGGACAGACCCACACCCTAAGGAGCTTCGCCCCTAAAAAAAAATTCAAGCAGCACCGCTTCGCGGACACTTCTGAAAAAGCGAAGCTGGTCCGATGGCCTTCCCTTCATCAGGCTGTCGCGTTTCTATGTCTTGCAAGTCTTTCAGATATGTTGCATCACTGGTCTTAATTAAACACTCTTTGGTAAGCTTTGACTACCACCTTTTATAACCAAAGTATCCCGTGACAGTGGTGTGACTATGGTAACGCGCACGCCCTTTGTTCCTTTTTTAGTTGCCTTGTTCCTTTTTAATGGAAGTGATGATGGAGTCAGACCGACGATCCGTGGTCCTTGGCAGTGTGCGGGCAAAGCTGGTTCCAGATAAAAGCTGTTCGGATGCATGTAAGGAAAGCTCTTTAGAGGCGCGAGCTTTCAAATGGGGCATTCGCACGATACACTCTTAGTTGGCACGAAAGGAGCTTTGTGGCTGCATCCCTTCATGACACCAGCGACACCAGCGACTCTTACATATGCTTGATTTTTGATCGGTTTTTGTGCATGCTGTTTTGGATGATACAATTGCCCTGAAGTCATTTGCAGCCGTAGAACAGCTGGCTTCCAGCCAATTCCTAGATAGAAAAATTAAACGTCTGAATATTAGATTAGATTAGATTAGATAGATAGATAGACAGATAGATAGATAGATAGATAGATAGATAGATAGATAGATAGATAGATAGATAGATAGATAGATAGATAGATAGATAGATAGATAGATAGATAGATAGATAGATAGATAGATAGATAGATAGATAGATAGATAGATAGATAGATAGATAGATAGATAGATAGTTTGACACCGAAAGAAGACCGAACGGGAACAAGACTCTGCCCAGTGTTGCCGCAATCTCCACAAATTGCCTTTGTTTACGCTTCGATTAGGAAAAAGCCACATGGCAATTCTCTGTCCAGACAAAAGTATGTACCATAAACCACACTAAACATGTTTTAACGACTTCTGCATGCTTCCATATTACTACATATGGAAGGACTACAGAGAAAGACATCGGACAACCATTGGACTTCAACTGATTTTTAATCGACATGATAGAATGTATAGATTTTATTGCGCGCACGCAGGTGCCACGTCACAGACAAATTTTTGTCAGAGGGAAATTCACCGGCTATCTATACGCCCGCTCACACGAGGTTTTTGCTTGCTAGGTAGTCCAATTCTTTTTTGACGATGCAATGGACGGAGTGCTGTTACATGCTTCACCCGCGCTGTGAATTTCGAGAGCCTCTACTATCTCCCTCTCTCTTTGTTGACCTCCAACGTACATCACAGAAGTAGCGTCATATGCCGGGATACAACCTTCGCACTTGTTGCAGTGCATCGCCAATAAACGTCCCCCCTGCTAGGTATCTAACAGCCGTACGATGCTCTCTGAGCCGTTCAGTGACGCATCTGCCCGTCTGGCCGATATACTCTGCCGCAGGCAAGTTTAATGGAGTACACGACTCCTGTTCTACAAGCTGTAAACTGGGACTGGTGTTTCAAGCGTCTTTTCAGGTTCCGTCACTGCGGAGGATAGCAGCCCCAGCTTATTAGGAGCCGTGAACAGGACGCCAAGATCACATTTCTGCGCCACTTTCTTGAGCCGATGGGAAACGCCGTGAACGTACGGGATTGTAACCGGTAGCTTGCGTTCGTTTAAGCCTACCTTGGCCTCTTTCCCTTTGAAGCTAGCGTTGGAAAATCTAGGACGCGACTTAAAAAAGAAAGACGGCTTCACAACAGGGCCTCAGCAACGGACGTCATGGTTTCCCGACACTAGTCTTCTTTACAAGACATGCAAGCTGACCTCGCAAGTTAACCTGAATATTATGTGGGCAGCACTTCTGCAAGGCCGCACGCAGGCTGTTCATCACAATTCTCCGCTTAACCAGGTTTGAATACGCTGACGCATAATTAAAAACTTTTTTTTTTTTTTGGAACGCGGCTTGTACATCCAGCATATGCGCTCCCTCCCCCATGAAGCAGAGCGATAAGCGGCGGCGAATTTCCCTTTGACAAAATTCGTCTGTGACGTGGCACCTGCGTGTGCGCAATGAAATCCATATATTCTATCCTTCATGTAATAATAATAATATCTGGGGTTTAACGTCCCAAAACTACGATATGGTTATGAGAGACGCCGTAGTGGAGGGCTCCGGAAATTTTGACCATCTGGTGTTCTTTAACGTGCATTGACATCGCACAGTACACGGGCCTCTACCATTTCGCCTCCATCGAAATGCGACCGCCGCGGCCGGGATTATCCTTCATGTCGATTAAAAGTCAGTTGAAGTCTAGCGGTTGTTCTGTGTCTTTCTGCATAGTCCTTGTGCGTGTTCGCTAGTAATAAGGAAGCATTCAGTCAGTACTAACTAGCCCAGCTGAATGCATTAACGACTTACGTATGTTTGCAACAGTGAGAGATACAAGTCTCTCAGCAACGAGTCATGGCTTCAGAGACTTCGCGTATATATACTCAATTTCACCAGCTCCGCGAAGAGAAGCAAGAGCCACGTCAGCCAATCAGAAAAGAGAATCAGAAGAGAAGCTCTTCCAATGTCAACCTTTTATGGTTCTCTGCGCGACTCCAATCGAGTAGAAGCTTCGCGGAAGGATTAGTAGTATGCAATGGACGAGCCCTCCTCTCTTCTCCAGAACACGCAGATGCCTCTCGTTACTGATTGACTGAAACGAGCCCGTGCCTTAGTTCTACTGCACGGATGTTGGTGAGCCGGAATATAGTATTAGGCGTGCCGTCGTATCACGTATTTCTCGTCTCAACGTTTCTCGGCAGAAGTAATCGTGACCTCAGTGCACCTAAATCATCGCGTACAGCTCTGATCTCAGACGACTCACCTGACCCTTTTTTTGTGCGTTTATGACAAGACAGCGGATTTCACAACTGGGTCTTGCTTTCTATATATTCAAGTCTGCGCTTCTTTGCTTGGCTCGTCAGGCTTAATAAACAGCTTGGCAAATTGGGACACTTTATAGATCTACACAATATTTTTTTTAATATTTAGTTCTCGGTAATGTTGAAGAATCCCAATCTGCGGACTTAGCTTCTTCAGTAACAAAACTTAACACAAGCAGGGAATCGGGAGGAGAAAGATAATACCTTAACAAAGTAGCGAGAAGCGAGGTGCTCAAGTTTTCAACGTCTCATGAAAGCGCTCAGGTTGAAGGAACGAAAACGCCGGGAAGTCTGGCGCACGTTTTTTGACCTGTGTCCGCCATCATCTCGCTGCAGAGCTTAGACGCCACTGCCCTTACGCACGAGCACTTAAGCACTGTCTTTAAGCTTCTTTTAAGCTGCTTATGAAATAATTGCTGAATAATCTCAGTGCACGTGGAGTTTCATAGTGAACACCGTTGACTTTTTCTCGAGATTTGACACTGGACTGAGCATAATCCCTAGAGCCAGTGCAGCTCTATGAATTCTGGCGCATGACGCAAACTGTCTGGACCACGTTGCGCCATTTTGTCGGTGCATTAGCAATGTGGTTTCTATTCGACGAAAGCGGGCTGGGTGGTTAGCATCACCCCTCGGATAGCAGGAAAGGCTTGGTGTAATATACCGTTTTAAATGCGTTCAGTTTTATCTAAGTAGTCTGGTGTCTGTTCAGTACAGCTGCTAACACCAGGGGTCAATGTCACCCGCGACAACCGCAACATCTCGCTCTGTACGCTCTCAAGAATTGCTCGACAATCAGGTGTCAGTGCGCAATAACCCCCCCCCCCCCCTCAAAAAAAAAAAAAAAACAAAAGAAAATGCAGCTTCCACTGGGGGGTGCCAAGCCTGAAGCAAGTGCGGAGCTGGTCAGCCTTCTTTGTTTCTCTTCGGTTTTTCTTTTCCTTTCCTCCTCTCTTTTTTTCTCTTTCCCAGTTTTTTCTGTTTCTTTTTCTCTTTAATTGTATTTATTTGTATCATCGTCAAGGCGCTCGAAGAACAAGAGCAAGGAGACTTCTCTTTGGCACGAGCGCCAAGGAGAGAGAGAGGACATCGCACAGTACGCGGATATCAGCAAGTGTGGCTTTCCCATAGGTCGGCACTTTAAGGGAGTACTCACTCAAACTCACTCACCACCATCTTTTCAGCCTTCGCACTCACTCACGTTCACACTCACGTCCACTCACACTCATGAGTACTCACTCACGTTCACACTCACCTCCACTCACACTCATGAGCACTCACTCACGTTCACACTCACGTCCACTCACACTCATGAGTACTCACTCACGTTCACACTCACCTCCACTCACACTCATAAGTACTCACTCACGTTCACACTCACGACCACTCACACTCATGAGTTCTCACTCACGTTCACACTCAGGTACACTCACACGCATGAGTACTCACTCATACTCAACTCACCACGTTCAAATGAGTGTGAGTGAGTGTGAGTTGAGTGCACTCATGAGTGAGTGTGCCGAGCTGTGGGCTTTCCTGATGTCGTCGCGAGTCAAATCTGGGGCCGCGAGAAATGTTTGCGCTGCCGGGTCCGTCTATAGTAACTTTTGAGCAAGCCAGCGGCCGCCATCCAACTGAGAACTAATATTTGCGTCCCTCTTTAGTTCGCTAAGCAAGCGGGGAGGCAAGCGTCACTCCTCATAGTATTATTTGGGATTTTATGTGCCAGAACCACGATATGATTATCAGGACGCCGTTGTGGAGGGCTCGGGAAATTTCAAACACCTGGGGCTTTCTAGTCTAAGCATGATTCTTCGAGGGGAAAAGTAAGCCTGTACAGGCACGAACCCGAAGACAGGCAAACAGACAACACAAATGCCGTTTCCCTTCTGCGTCCGTGTCTGGTTGCGTTACTTTTTCCGTTCTGCGACGAGCCCCCCCCAACTAGCTTGACTATCTGACGTTTCAAGCGTGGTTACTCTCTGCTTGGCGTCGACCGCTATCTCGAAAGCCGGCGGGACGAGCGGGCCGTAGAGTGAGCCGCTACCGCCAGGTGACAGCTCCGGTCCGGAGTCTGGTGGAAAGGAGGCGAGCGGGCAGAAAGAGAGAGAGAGTGAGTCGCTCCCGGCGGCGCGTCCCGGCAGAGTGCGCCATCGGCGGCGGCGGCGTCGCACGTAGAGCCCCGCAGAGCCCAGCACAAGATGACGGCGACGAGGAGCGTGCGTAGACGGCGGCCTCCGGGCAAGCCTCGTTCCAGATCCTTGACCAATCCGGCCAGCTAGAAGCACTGACGGCGCGCTCACCCCGCTCTTTGGGGTGGCCCCGTCTCCGCTGGTCAGCGATGCAGCCGGAAGAGAGCGGCGGACCCCTGCTTCCGCTACTGGATTACCGTCTGCTTCTCGCTGGTGGTGGTCGTCAGCGTCGCCGATCCCGGCTCGCATGCAGGTGAGCAGAACGCGCTCTGCGCTACGCTGGCCCTTCTACCCCAGCGTGGCTTCACTGACGACGAACGGAACGGTGCACGTAGCGTACACGACTCAACTACACTAGCCACTACGCGGAATCAGCAGTTCAGCGCAGTCCTGAGTGATAAACCGAATGTGCGCGCAACTTTAACGCATTCGTCAAAGAAAGAAAGAAACATCACCGCGTTTGTTGTCGGTAGCAGCCTCTTTCTTAACATTGCCTATAACTCGGAAGCGTTGCAACATGCGCAAATACCACCGCGTTCCTTGTTGTTTGCCCGACAGGTTATCACGAGAAATGCCCGTAAATCGGATAGTCAGTGCACAAAGTAAAGAAAAAAGAAATGAAGCATTATAACAAGAAAAGCTGTTTCTTCCTTTTCGTTTATTATTTTTTTTTTCAGTGCTTATATTGTATAGAAGTGACGCTTCTCTGCAGGTCCACATACTTTCGAAATGCGCTAGCTTTGATCCGGCTACGTCACATGCGAGTCCGAGCTCTTTCACCGCACTGTAAGCGTAGCGGATCCGCTGCGGTCCACGCAGAGTTTTCACCTCCTATTATTCGTTCCACTTCCGTGCGCTAATGAAAGGATTGACACAGGAAAACATGGAGTGTAGCTGGTATTAGCTGTAATTAAACGATAACCGTACGAGAGTTTCTAGGTTTCATGCGAACAGTGTTCTCCGATTCATTGCAGTTATCTCGGATATATTGGTTTTACGCTCGTAAACTCAAAGTTGCGAAGTCCTTTTTATTCTTTCCGCATTGCATGGGACATATAGGGCACGAAAAAATGTGTTTGCGCGAACGGTGTACAGCCCTGATGCCACAGGAGCCGCCACAACCGCGAAGAACATGCAATGATTGACGTGAGTGCGGGCAAGCTCGAGTCCAACGTGCTTTACAGCTAAGAGAAACTTAAGCTTATCATTTCTCTCATGTCGAATTTGATTGATCCACGTGCGGCCCAGCGTGCATTTTGAACTCCGTGGTGCGTTGCGGCTGACGCAGCAATACATTCACGCATGTGCTTTTCCCGGAGTTAGCGTGTCGCCTTGTATGTGGAAGTATGACACTCGCTTGACTTGCACGCGCTTGCGGCATCTCACACAGCGCCATACACGAAAGTCGCGAGCCAGTCATTTTGTTAAGAGGAATCGAAGCAGTGTGCAAACGTGTGGCGCTGAGCTTCTGAAGTAAGGCCCCGTTCACTCGCCTTCTGCGGGCTGCCCGGCGGTGAGCATCGGTCTCGCAGTGCACCGGAACATTCAGAAGACTCGCAAGCACTGCACAAACGTGACTCGGCAAAAGAAAGAGCTGGGCCCCCAGTGCGGGTGGCTGCGTGTTTCCGTATCGATCATTCAGCACCAGCAGCGTCGCGGGTATCGGCGTTGACATCGAGCGTGATCCCAAGCACGCTGGGACCATGCACACCACCACTTCGATCGGCACAACTAGTTCTCGCCGAGTCAACGCGGACGGGCGGCCGTTTCCATTGGAAGGGAAAAGAAATCTGGCCACCGCTCTGCTGTCATCTCGGCACGACATTTTCGACGGTGAAACGCGCTCTCATCCAATCGAGCGAGTCAAGCAGCGGCGTTTCTTCTGCTGGCAGTAAAAGAAGAACGCTTCTTCCGCTGACGTCACTAGCCCCCGAAGAGCGTCGACGTCGCACAATGCGACGACGGCGAAACGTCGCCGTTTCGGTTGCAGCCGACGGCGGATCAGGGGGCTTGAAAACCACCATAAGGGAACGCTCGCAACAGCCCGCCGAGCAGCCAGCGGGGGGGAGGAAAACAAAAGGAAAAAAAAGACAAAACCGCGTGCTCTGCAGTGAAGCGTGCTGTCGCGGGGGGGCTCCTCCTCTCCCCGCGCACCCATACGGAGAGTGGGGAGGAGCGCTCAGTGCGCATGCGCTCTTCCCGTCCCGCCCGCTCCTACTACCCTATCTCCTCTCCTCCTCACTATCTCTTCCTCTATCCCTTTTATTCCCCCCTTCCCCTCCCCGCAAGGCGCTTAGCCGTGTCCCCGAAAGGGAGACAGAAAGAAGCGTCTTCGATTTCCTTTCCTCTAATAAATAGCCACTTATATATATATCCCGCCCGTCGGGCCCCTCGCGCTCATTAATAAGGGAAGCGCGGCGGCCGCTGGTGCGCCTGTCGCGTTGTCCGACGCGGCGCCGAGACGCTCGCTTGCCGGGGCGTCCTGGCGATGCCGGGACTAAGAGTTCCCGCGGCGTTGCATTTTTAAAGGGCGTGCCGTTTTGCTCGGGTGTTCGCGATCACGACACGACGCAGCCGCTGGCCACGCGGGTTGCCTTAACGGTGCCCGCTCTGGGGCGACGCTAAGCAAAAAAGGCAACCGACGATGACTAGTAACGCAGCACGGGGCCGAGATCTTCGTCGACTACACGACGCAGCTTGTCGCATTCCTTCTCTTTCTTTCCCTCCTGCGTCGTTGTGCGTTCTTTTTCACTCGACAGCAAAAAGTGGCTCGGCCCAAAGGGAGACCGCTGCGTCGTCGCAGCGGGCAAGATGTACGGTCTCCGTGTTCGCCGCAGCAGTTGAAAAATCGGGTCGCCTTTTGTTTCGCTCGCGCGACTCTTGCCGTGGCGCGTGACACTGGTACGGTGCAGCGTAGGCTGTGCGGCGGCTGGTGTACGCGAAGCCGGGTGCGTATACGCAGAGATGTTTGTGCGTAAGGGAAACTCGCTTTAGCTCTGACAGATGTACGCATGAAAAACAGCGCGGGGCACGCAGAGAGCCGGTAAACTCCCATGAATAACCTCCCCGGACAAAGTGCCACCCACCTTCATCCAAGAAGAAAGCTTCTACAAAACCGTAATTGTCATGTTTCGCGTGTTTTGCGTCATTTGCTTTTACGACGTTCCTTTTCCGTATTTCTCAATTTAACACACACCAGAGGAGAGGCAGCTATCTTCTCGATTTATCAGTAAGCTTCAGAACGATACGGGTGACCTAAGATACCTAGTAAATGGTAGAAAAATACATACCGAGAATCATGCAGTACAAGTTAGCTTCGTTTAAAATGTGCTTTAGACAGCCAAACTGAAATTTCGTATTCTTCCTTCTCATTTGATAAGTATTAACGCGCTTTAGATTTGTTCTAATAATATTCCTAATAAATTGTGATAAAATTTGTAAAATTTGTGTACACACCGGGACTAAATAAGACAAATAGCTGGTGATCGCCAGCCTTCCGGCCTTGTTTCCATCGAGCCAACGCTCTTAGATGTATGCTGGGGTTTCAAGTGCCGAAACAACGATGATTACGAGGACCGCCGTAATGGAGGACTCGGGTTCGATCCCCGGCGGGCAGGATCGAACCTGCGACCTCGAGCTGAATGACGCAACACCTCAGCCGCTAGCTATCGCGGCGAGATAAGCATTTCCTTTATAAAATCCCGAGCAAAACGAGAGCCTTGGCTTACACCAAACCCGAAATACGCTCGAACATATCTCGATACTTGCTCAGCTTCCGTCAAAACGCGGCGTCCACAATACTGCACAGTTCTAACGAAGCGACGACAGGGCAGACTGCTCACGCAGCAGGAGCCTTCATTTCTTTATCTTCCCGGCCTCCTTTAATACGGGCAGTATAGATGCGCAGCTAGAGGCACTCCCGTCGGTCAGGCGTTCGCAGTGACGCAAAGCGGGCAGTTTTGAAACTATGGCGCGGGGGGACGCGTACGGGTGTTGATGTCGTTGAGTGAACGCCGTCATTTGCCGGGAAGCGTTGCTTACACGACGCCCCCGTTGTCCCCAAAGGCTCCTCGACGCTCGACAAACAACCGCCCTCCCCCCCAGTCACAGGCAAAATGATGACTCTTGTGACAGCGCCAGTGCGCCTCTCAGGCGCACGCGCGCTCATCTTAAATGAGGGCGACCTATTTTAACTCTGTACAGCTTGCGAAGCGCTTTGTTGTGGGTCTTTTGCTTGGTATCAAAGTGTTGCACTCTGTATCACCGTTGAATTAAGTGACGACGTTTTTTTTTGCGCTTAAGTCGCTCCCGTTACGCCTTTACTGATACGCTATTCACAGCGCTTTCTATAGAGAAACGTAATTGACGCGTTTCCCGTGTTTTGCGCCAATCGCTTCTATGCCTCGACGCCACCACGTCTCTCTTTCACATCCCCCATTAAATGCACGCATGCGCAGAGGCCGTCGACAAGCATTACAAAAACCGAGTCGCGTTAAGTGTTATCGACGCCCCTTTCATTAGTATGCGCGTTTAGTTTCTGTGCCCCGTCGGGTTAGCACAGAGAGAAGGCGAGAAAATGAATGGAAGAAAGGCAGGGACTACAGGCTTTGGCCACTTTGTTATCCGACACGCGATTAGAGGAACGGGCCGCAGTGATAGCGAGCAAGCATGATTCTAGATAACGAATTTTAAGTGCCCGGCAACAGCCGGCCACTTACAAATTTGCAGCATTACAAATAAAACTTGGAGGGCGCTTGAGCTTCGCTTTCACGAGTACAACGCGATAGCGTTATCGGACCGTGTTCGTATCGCATTCCCAATCGCTAGACTCACTTCGCTTCTCAGTGGAGACCAAAACCATGCCGCAAGGAAAGCCAAAGTACGAACGCCCTCCGGGTCCAATATCCATGCACGCGGCGCGACGAAATACGACTACACGGAGGGGCGATGCCGTTTAAAAGCGCGGCGCCGGGTCCCTTGCGCTATCTCGAGGTAATAATCAGGCCGCTGAAGAACCTTCAAGATGTGCGTGTCACCAACGCTAAATGGTGTATATGAATAGCTCGCCGTTAGTGTGCTATAGGATGATCTGTGGAGGCCGAGCGGCTTAACGCATCACGCTTCGGGTCGCAGGTTAGAATCCTCGGTGCCACTCTAACCGAACATTTTTAAAAATTATTTCTTTTTTTGTATCTACCTCGAATTTTCGCTCACGGACAACGCAGATTTTTTCGCTCACAACCAAAGACGCCGCCGCCGACACCGACACCCAGAATTTTGGTGAAAGATCTTTAACGCGCTCGCTTTAAAAAGTCCGTATGGCTTTTCTAGGCTCATGGGCTACGAGGACAGGATCCCAAGACATTGTCCTAGCTGAGGCGAGGTTGGGATTGGGCGGTTCAACTCCCTCCACCTCCCCCCGAAACTGTTCAATTTTGCATACACGCACACATACAAACGCACACACGAACATACATAACGTATGGCACAACGCACCCCTACGCCCTACAAAAAATTCTCGCTACGCCCCTGTCACAAATTTTTTTTCCCGTGAAGATCTGATCATAAAGTCTGAACAATGCACACTGAACAGTCTGGCAGTGTTCGTGAAATCGACAACAGCGGCACAAATAGATGAATTCGTGAGATTTGCACTTGGCGGACATGCGTCGACCTGTCATTCCAATGCGATAGCTGTACGAAGCTGGTGAACACTGCAAAAACACATAGTCAACACAGTGGTGTAGCGTCGTGTTGTGAAATATTTTTGCTGAAAATCACAGAGGCAACGACGGACAGAGACTGTACAAACGACCGCTTGGAATTAAGCGGAGTATTGCAGTGATTAAAAGGGACACTAAAGGAAGATATTAAGTTGGGTTAGATGTATCTTTTGCCTCCGTTGAAGTCTATAATAGCTTTCTTGCACGCCAATAGGCAGGTTTAGAAAAGGGTGCGCAACGCTTTACGTTAGCGTTTGTCGCCACTGGGCATGCGTCGCACGCTATCCTCCTGGGTACCCACGTTACGAAGAAGAGCGGATCGTAACCAAGCGACGCTAAAGCTACGAACCCTTTCTTAAAACTGCCTTATAAAGGAATTTTCCGCGTCGAAAACAGCTGCCGGAAGCCGCTGGTGCCGCTGCTCAGTTTGATTCGCCCGCGTCGATTGGAGGACATGACGTCACCCACTCGACTTCCGGTTTCAGTGAACCAGCGGGCGTCCGAGAGCTTTACAGCCGTAATACTACACTCCAGCCATAGAGTTTCCTAAAATTAACTAGAGGGGCCTCTGGCGCTGCGATCGTTCAGCCACCATGGGAATGATGGGTAGTACACGGATTTGCCTAGTCTTCGTGCTTGCGGGCTTCAAACGCACTTGTGGCTTTGTTTATTGTTGCGCTTTCGTTCTTTTTCGGAAAAAAGAATGGACCGTTCGGAACTTCGTGAGCGTATTTGGATTCGCGAGCCAAAAAAGGTAACGGTGGTGAAGCGTAACTGCTAAACCTTTGCTGAAATTTGTATTGCGGCAAAGCGAATTCAGGCCACACGCAGCCAAAAGAGCGAAGACTAGGCAAGACTAGGCAAATTTGTGTACTACCCATGATTCCCATGCTGGCTGAAGCGCCGTGTGTTGCAGCCCCCGCAGACACTAGCGCCAGAGTTCCCTCTAGTGTATTTATAGGAAACTCTATGACTCCAGCCACTGTAGTAATACTGTATCTAGCAACAAAGCTGGCTTACTGCGCGTTTACTCATTCTCAAAATGTATGTAATTCACATTTCATCTCTAAGCCGTAGCAGTAATTGAGTAATCGAAATAGAGGATCTGTCTTCATTTAATGAGGATGCCAGAGGGCGCTCCTCATATTTCTTAATTTCGTCGTTTTCTCCTTTTCAAATGTTCTGCTGTCGCCAGGCATGGTGAAATTGTTTATTCCACAAACATATATAGTCTTTCAATTCCTGCTCAACTTAATATTTTCCCTTAGCGTCCCCTCTAACGTGGTATTGCGCACAAATTGGCGAAGTTAGGGAATTCTTATTCGCAACGACGGGGCCCTAATTTCGGTATGCAACACTAAAGAATACGCGCGACAGGGCGTTTCTTGCGCGTAAAGGCGAGTGTTCGAGCCGGTGACTGATGAGGTGGCAACGTCGGCTAACCGGAAACTTGTCCGAATTCGGGCCATAACGGAGAAAACAACAACACGTTACGCACCCCGCTCAGTTGACGGATTGGCATCCCGGCGTGCGAGCGCTTACTCAGGACAAAAGTGCGTCACTATGTCCCTCCTCATAATGTAAACAGGCTTCAGGTCGTGTTCGAAGCTTCAGCGTCGTCCTCGCATTACACAAGTTGGAATGTGCGATCTCGAAAGGATGATCTGGCGTTGACGTCACATTCAGTACAGTTATAGGAGTAAATGTGGCAAGCCCCGCTGGCGGGAACATGCCTCGGAAAAACACGCTTGACAAAGGAAGCTTGTTCAAAATGGCGGAAAGGGAAATTTAAAGTAGTCGTCTGTACTTCTTTAACGGCAAAGCTGTTGAGCAAGTCGATCCTTGTCCGGCGAACCAAAAAAGCTCAGTCGGGTATGCGGCACAGGAATTAGGGAATCCAAACTACCGAGTAAAAACGAAATCAAGTTTCTTCGCGAGGAGAAAAACTCCGTCAGTCGTGTTGGTTGGTTGGTTGATCCTTGTTAATCTGGCGCAACCCACCATGGGGGGATCGGCCATGAAACGGGCGGTGCCTTGTTATATAATTAAATGAGTTCATATTCTTAAAATGTTTAGTGATAGATTATTTTTGAAATAACTTCGTAGCTTAATTCAGGAAAAATATAAAAAACTATCATCGGCCGGCACGCGCTCTCTTCGTCCTCCTCTTCGTCTTCATCTTGACTCTCAGAACGAGTGCACCAATTTGCCCGACGAGGGATGCAATAACTCGGATGGGCAAAAGAATGAGTACAAAGAGAGAGGAAGAAAAACACAGAGAGAAAGAAAGAGAGAAATAGATAGAAATAAAGAAAATAAAGACATAAAAATATGGAAAAACATAGAAAGAAATAGAGAGAGAAAGGAATAAAAAAGAAGCAGTGCTAAAATCAGACAGAAAAAACAGAGATCAATAAAAAAAATCAATGAAAGAAAGGTTAAAATCAATAGAATCAAGAAAGGCCACCCAGATCAGCATTTCTTTCAGGCTTGGCACCACTAGTGCGAAGCTGCCTTAATTTTTTTACCAGAGCTGCGACTCTTCGTTTTCTGAACTTCTAATTCAACATAAAAAGAACGTGAACCGCTAATTCGTGATGAGAATAAACAAAGGCATTATGCGGGGTAGCCCGTATTTTCCTTAGAGGACATGGAAAGAATCCCAGCGTATCAGAGCGAAGACCAAGCTTGCAGGATGTCATGTCGAAAAAAGAAATAAACTAAAGCTATATGATCAAAAAAAAACAACAGCAGTGATACATAGAACACTACGCCACTGCTAGACGCGACGCTTTCCTCACTCACTCAAAGTTGTCTGTGGTTATTGCGCCACTATATACACAAGGTACGCCCTCCTCCTACTATTGCGCAGCGTGAATAAAAAAAAAGAACAGGACAGAAGGAGGAAACATTAATAAATTATGCAGCTGTATGTGCCAAAACGACGATCCGATTGTTGCGGACGTCTTAGAGGGGTACTGGGATAAATTCAAGCGAAACGTGTATTGATTGACGTGTGAAGCTGGTGTTGTTCCCAAAAAACCCACCATCGCGGACAAAAAAAGAAAAAAAAAAACATGACGCGCTCACCCAAAAACCATTCTCACCCACATTTGTTCCGGGCACCAAAGAAATCATAAATAAAACGAAATACAATTTTCTTTCCGAGGCTGGGGTTTCAACCGGGTTCTCCGTAATCCGAAAGCGAGAGCCTTGACCACTAGGCCTACGCGCCCATGCTACGGACAGCACATACTTAATAATAGTATCTGGGATTTTACGTTCCAGAACTACGATATGATTACGATGCACGCCGTAGAGGAAGGCTCCGGAAAATTTGACCATCTGGTGTTCTTAACCGTGCACTGAAATCGTGCAGATGGATGGAAAGTCCTTTATTGAAAAAGAGGGAGGCGCAAGACCTCTGTGGGGATAAGCGGGGCTTTCAAATAATACTAACATTGCATAGTGTCGTAGGGTTGCACTTAGTCACAATCACTTGTGCTGAGGCGGTGTGTGGTCAGTACTGTGGTTTGTCGGACCCCCCTAAACCACTCTGATCAGGCCGCTCTGACTGCCATATTGCGCAAATAATAACTGTGTGTCCGGGTCCGTAAGCAGCGCTTCACGAAAATTTGTGCACTCCAAAGCCTGTATGGCCATTCGCCCTTTATCAAAAGCGGAACATTGCCATAACAAGTGGTGAAGGTGTGCGCGGCAGCGCAGCCCGCAATGATTGCACGTCGCAGTCGCAATGTCCGGTTGTCGCCATTTAGATATAGAATACGGTGTGTATGCAGAATTTGCGTAGACCTTATTGATAAAGACTTCCTGAGAGCGCGAAAGCGGACACTTGCTGGATGTGTAAGCATGCCTTCAGTATCACTGCATGACAATGAAATTTCTTTCTTCAATCGGTTTATCACATAGAAAAAAAGCGCGCATGTGATCAATTTTTCCTGTGTATTTTTCTTTTTTTTGTTTGGCTATCAATGATGTATGAGCACGTGGTACTTGGTCATGGGTTAAATACTATGCGTTCTTTTCGATAAAGTTAGTTGTGAGAAGGCGCTGTTGGTGTGTTGTACTTTTCTTGTGTCCTCGTTTCTTGCGCTGCTAGTTCAAAGATGCATACCCAGTGTACTCGGTGGTCTGCGCGCAAATCCATGCTATACAAGCTTGGCCATCGGAGAGAGCAGCGTCCGTGTAGATGTCAATGGTATCTAAGCTCGCTTCCCTGAGTTGTCGCGTGGCAAGAACCTGGCGGGCAGTGTCATTGTGACGAGATATGGGACGACGGAACCGTCGAGAGGCTATCGGAGTTTCCCATGGGGGTAAGGACTGATTAAGAAGGGGTGCATCATCATGTCGCTGACAATCCCAGGCCAGAAGGCGACGACCTTGTGGCGTGTTTTCCATGCGGATGTGATGTCGAGTGTGGGCTTCACGGATGACGTCCTGCAGAGGAGGCAAGCCCCCTGCGCTTTCAAGTGCAGATATCTGAGTATGTTTAGGGAGCCCTGTGATGGTACGGAGAGTAGCCCGATGAAGACGTTCCAAATTTCGGATGTCCGTTGGGGAGAACGTGTATATGGGTGCGCCGTACAAATTCTTTCCAACGGCCACAGCTCTTGCGAGAGTACGGCAGGCTTGTTGTCGTGCTCCTCCGTATTTGTTGGACAGACGACGAATCATATGTAACGTGGCTGGCCATGCCTGCCGCAGTCCACGTACCCACTTTTGTGGGCTAGATCACGGGCCTTTTGCATTTCGCGTCCATCGAAATGCGAACCCCGAGGCCGGAATCGAATCGGCGACCTTCGGGCCAGCAGCCGAGCACCGTACCGCTAACACCACCACGACGGACAGCATATACTTGTCTCGAGAACTACAAGTATATCGTACAATTTTACGCCCCCTCGTTGAACAAAAGTTTGAAGAACTTGGCTCTGCACGGAGGGTACAGAAAAACACCCACGCGAGGCACGGAAAACACAAGAACGTGTGGGCCATGGAGGTATAAAAAAACTAGGAGGGAGCGTCACGTGACATTTTTGAAGCCCAGCCATCAGGGGCATGCTGGGAAATGAGCACCACCACGTGATAGGCAAGCGGTGAGTTTTACCGAGCACACCGCGGCGGACGGCCGAGTGGTCGCGACAGCCGACGCTTGTCAACGTGCTTCTAAGCAGATGTCAACTGGAACCTACCGAGAACCAAACAAGGCTCACTTCCCAGCAGGCAACGCACATGAACATCAAAAGGGAAAGGAGAAACGAGGAGCGAGCGGCTTCAGAGGAGGTTGGCTTGTGGAAGCTAGGCGCGCTCCTTCCTAAATTTCTTTCTTTCCTCCATGGTGTGGGCGTAGACTAACTACTGTTTGACCTTTCGTGAGGCGCCATCTGAGGCTGCGCTCAAATAAAAAAAAAAAAAAAAAAAAAAAAAAAAAAAAAAAAAAAAAAAAAAAAAAGAAAAAGAGGGCGAACATGGGTAGGAGCGAAAGTATGAGCATAAAAAAAAAAGATCAAGACAAAACGGTGAAACTGTTTATCAAGAAGGGTGCGCATAACATCGTGCCTCAGCGCACACGTTTACACAAGGGCCGGACACGTCATTTAGGAATTCAATTCGAACTTTGCCTAGAGATGAAGTTGGAGTACTTAACGCATGCGCCGAATTCACCCGCTAACATGCTGTAGGCCTTAGCGATATCCCTCCTGGCATCCACACTCTCTGCAGTGTGCAGCCAAATTCCCTGCCCGCTAATCTACCTAAACGCGTAGCGGTGGTTTCTCAGTCTAGTGTGTTAAGGCATCTTACTGTTTGTCCTACGCATAGCTGTTGCTGCACGCCAGAGGAATTGCCTTGAAGAACACCTATGAAGCATTCAACAATTTCTGTTTGGTGTTTTGTCTCGCGTTTAGCTTTTGGCATTGTGTTAGCCTCGTCCTAGTTCACACTCATGCAAAGCCCTTTGAGTTTGATTAGGGCCGAGAACACTACGCCCACATCGCGTTTGGCCGCAATTTTCTTCAGCTTACGGGAAATTTCATGTATGTATGGAATGACGGCCGGCAATCAGCAGCTCAAAGCCACGTCCACCGCACTGCAGCGCAGGCAGCCAGAGAAGGCATAACGTTGGCTGCACTTGTTCTACTAAGCACGCGTGCGAGCACCCGAAGCTAAATTTTGCCCCGACCGAAAGAAAGGGATCTATCTGCTCTTCCTCTCCAGGGCTGTTCAATGTTTGCGGGCCCTGCGTTCCGTCTAAGGCATTCCTCGCGTTCCACCACGCTTTAGCCCTAGACACGCAACCGGTCCTGCGAGCTAATTTTAAGCACTGCGCAACGCGGGATTCGAGTAGCGCGCATGTGTGGTGGCACGGCAACTGTTGGATGCCAGCCTCTCATGTCCAGAAGCGTTTATAGAAACAGAACCATTCAGCTTCCCACACCAGCCTTTTGTTCGCTAAAAGAAGCCTTGAACTTCGCAATACTCGAACTTCGCAACAGACAAGTGCTTCATACAATTGGCCCGTCACGATGGTTTGGTGGTTACGGTGCTCGACAGTGGCGTAGCCAAGGGGGGGGGGGGGGGTTCAACCCCCCCCTCCCCCCCCCCCGGAATTTTTCAGTTTTGCTTGCGTACATAAAAACGCACGCACGAACATACATAAAAGTATGGTTGAACCCCCCCCCCCCCCCCCGAAAAAAATTTCTGGCTACGCTACTGGTGCTCGACATGCTGACCCGATGGTCGCACGATCGAATTCCGACCTCGGCGGGCGCACTTCGATAAAGGCAAAATGCCGGAGGCTCATTTACTTAGATAATCATTTACTTAGATTTAGACGCACGTTAGAGAACTCCAGGTGGATCAAATTTCCGGAGCCTTCCACTACGACGCCCCTCATGATCATACCGTGGTTTTGGGACGTAAAGGCCGAACACTTATAATAGACACTTTTAGTTGGGCGTACGCAACAAGCCTACGTACGCAGCACGATACGATGCGTGCGCTGCAAGCGAAGCGCTCAGCAACACTTTTAGTTTACCGTATCGACCGTACCGGGATGCGTTTGGTCCAACTAGACGTGTCATATGTGAAATGAAACGGCTTTCGAGTGCTTCTTAGCGCCATCCTGCGGTACCGGCCATTATAACGGCCACTGGCATCCGAGTCAAGCTGAATCATCGGATCCACATTTTTACGTTCTGTGCCATCTTGCAATCTGGCTGCTCTTTCATTCGAGATCTCGCGATAGTGTCACGCAGCTAGCGCTACGTCTCGTTACGTTTGCGTGCGCCGGATTTTTTTTCGGGCGTACGCACGCATCCGTGGAATAGATACGTTACGTACTGCGTACGTCGGCTCGTTACGTACGCTGAACTAAAAGTGTCTATTATTACAATTCGTACAGTTAATGCGAAATCACGCGAGCCTCAAGTAGCGTCCTATTTTGATTCACACTTTTTTGTTATAGAACTTCGTTGAGTGCAGAGAATTCTTTACGTGAATCACGAAGAGAAATGTGCGCACGCAGCTAAAGAACGACCTAGTTCCGTTTAACTAGTTGAAAACAGCAAAAAAAAAAAAAGCGAAAAAAAAAACGAACAGAACAGAATCAAAAGGGGATTTCGAAAGTACCCCGATTCTTAGTAAAATTCCCGAATGAGTTGAAGTTAACAAAAGTAGAGTTGGAGACAAATTTCTTGCTCCAGTATCCGGCCTTCTCACATCCTCGCTAAGGCTAGCATTCTTCGCGTTCCGTGCTTTAGCTGAGGCATGCGAGGACACCGTAGGGCTAATTTGAGCGGAACCGAACACCGGACTCGGTGAAACGGCTCGGGGCACGGCGACCGTTTGAAACTGCGCCACTTCGATGAGTGGATCGTTGGGAGAGGAAGAAAAGGAGTGGAAGGGAAGAAAATAGCGAGAGACGTAAGAGCGCGGACTGAGCGGCGCTTCAAGCACTGAGCGAGAATAAAGCCCGGTGCCGTTTCGTACGAGGCACGATGCGCGGTTCATCAAAGCCCGACCGAGGTTTGGGTGGCAACGAGCTAGGGTCGCTTGCCGGTAGGAGGGCGAGGGAAAGGGTTCGAAACGGGGACCAGGGCACTGGCAAAGCTATGCGTCGTGTTTAGTCAGTACCGTGCAGCGCTGATGAAACTTGCAGTTACGATCACTGGGCCGCTCATCAGCACTCGGAAAAGTGCACGGTTTCGACGGAGATTAGACGTCGCTTTAACGGCGCGTTGCGTAATCGGCGTTAAAAGCTCCGCACACCGCTTGCAGTGCAACGAATGCTCGCTGTACTGTACATGAGATGACGCAACCCCTGGAGGAATTCCGTAAAGCGCGTCTAAATTTTTGTTCACTTCAACGAAAGCCCCGAGCTATGTACGAACAGCCTGAAAAAAGACCTTAATCTATAATGCACCGATTCATATATTAGTTATCCAGGCTTCGAAAAAGATGTAAGAGTCACAACGTACACAAGCGCGACCGAATGCCCGTTCCCTCAAAACTTGATATTTATGTCGATGTCGCGAAAATCCCGCAGTTACCCGCACCTGCCACGATGTGAAAGAGCGGCAGAGCTTTCGAATTCGCTCGGTTGGCGCGAGCTGCGGCCTTCACAGTGCTGCACGGTATTAGTGCGTGAGTAAAGCAGGACGACGCGGAGCGCCCGCTCTTTCCTCTCACCGCGCACGTGGGCTCCAACTGTTAAAAAAGTAAAAAAGAAAGAGAGAGAGGAGGTGGAGAAAGAGGTAGAAAGGGGCAGCAGCTGGTGGGGGGGGTTCAGACCTGCGGGTCCGAGGCATTCGTGGAATGCGCTGCGCGCCTCGGATTCCCAGGCGCTCGCCTCCCTCGCAGCACTACTGCAGCCGGTCGCAGGGCCGTGCTCTGCAGGGAAGGCCGCCTTGCGTCCGCCTAATTTCCCAGGTGGGCCGGTTGCCGACGCTTTTCCCCGCCCTGCGTTGGCTCTCTGCAGACCGGCAGCGCGGAGCTACGTACAGGGGGGCACCCTCGAAATGGCGGACGCTATATCCGCCGACCGACCGACACGGTTTGACCTGACAGCTAAAACGCCGCTCGGCTGAGCGTCATTGTGTGATGATGACAGCGACCGGTCGCGCCCCCCGTTTTGGTCGACGTAAAGCGATTTCCTTTCCTGGTAGACATTCATCTATCCTCGCGTCCGTGATCTGGGTGAACAGCGGTGCTCCGAACACGGTTACTGGGATGCGAATGTCAAACGATTCAGCGGACTAGTAACAATAATAATAAAATGATATCATCTGGGGTCTAACTTCCCAAAACCATGATATGATTATGAGAGACGCCGTAGGGGAGGGCTCCGGAAATTTCGACCACCTGGGGTTCTTTAACGTGTACTGATATTGCACAGTACACGGGCCTGTGCCCTTTCGCCTTCATCGAAATGTACCCGTCACGGCCGGGATCGAACCCGCGACCTTTGGGTCAGCATCCGAGCTCGGTAACTGCTACTCCACCGCGGCGGACGACTACTAACCAGGGGAGAGAAAAGAGACAGATAGAAGAAAGGAAGAGGGGTTAACGAGGTAAACACCCCGGTTGGCTGCTCTTCACTGACGGCTTGTGAAAGGGCAGGAAAGATAGATGAACTTTTCTCGAAGGCTCATCCGCGCATACCTAGGTCTACTGAAAACGCAAATGATACGTCTGCACTTTGCTGCATGCTGATGCACATGAACAATTTACAAATCGGAGTGAGTGCGCCAAGCTAGACGACTGGTCCCCATACTTCGCTTTCTTAATTACTTAGTAGCTAACGTGACGCAATCCTGACACTAGTGTTTATGACGTGTTTGAGCGAAGGACAGCTCATCAAATAGATTACTTGTAAATTTTATCACCATGTAAATTAATCTTGACTACAGCGGCATTTCATTAGATATTTTCTTTTTTCGTACGCATGGAATCTACACGACAAGGGGTATAGTTGAACAAGTTGCTTTAATTTTCCGTAATTTGGGATTGTGTTACATTCTAAACTCAAGCTAATATTGAACAATAGCATTAAGACAAAACCACAAATGAAGCTTAGAATAACATGGAGCTGTGCTAGTTGGTAGGTATTCATATTTAAGAGACAGGGCGTGCAAACACGGACACAAGAGGGAACACGGCGTTTGTGGTGTCTTGACTTCTTTCTTGTGTCCGCGTTTGCAGGCCCTGTCTCTTAAACATATGAAAACCACAAACGCGGAACACTCACGTTTACATAGTGCTTGAACATCTACCTCTTTGTTCAGTTGTACATCTGACGTTTGATTTTTCTTTTGTTACAAATGGGGACGCTAGGGATGTTAGTATTCCTGTGCGAAGTGAATACTAAGAGCACAATGACTAGGTCATTGTGATCACCACCGCGTCGATATACAGTCTCGCATATTACGTCGAACATACTTCGAATAGGGCACACCGAGTGGAGTGCTCTGGTTCTTACGGGCCTCTCATGTTTCTGTCACGAGAAACGGCAAGTCAGGGACGTTCGAAAACAATTCGCTGGGACCCGGAGAAAAAGCTTACGGCGGCGAAAAAAAATTTCGGATGCTCGCACTCTCGTGAAGGAGCACGTCCACCGAAATATTTTTCGAGGCCGAGCTTAGCGGCGAGATGCTCGAAAAGTGCTGACGGCGCGGCCCGAAAGAGCGAACGTTGAGAATAAGACGAGCGAAGAAGGAAAAAAAAATCACATCAGAAATGACGAAGGCCCCGAGAAGCGCCTTCTGCGCGTGACGCACCCAAGGTTGGGTCCTTCGCGGCGTAAGACTAGAAGCCGTGTACTTGAAGAATGAACGCCGCCGAAGAAAGGCACCGTCTGTTTGCATTTTTGTCTCCCGCTGCGCGAGCGGAGCCCGTGATTGATTGTTTTCGAGGCGAGCCGTCATGGAAGAGGGAGAGGAGGGTAAGAAAGGAGGCCCATTGTGTCGCCGAGAATGCAGCCCCCCCCCCCCCCCTCCCCAGCAGCAAACGCTAGCAGCTCCGCCGACAATTACGTCGACAACACAAACACCGGCGGCGACGACGGAAAACATCGAAAGAGTGTACGAGCGGCGAGACGGAGCATTTGCGGCAGACGAACGTTTTTTTTTTTTTCGCGGGGCTTCTAGTGGTCCGATGATGCGTGCGTTATTCGGCCGTTCAAATAATAGCGAGGAAAATTGGTGGCCTTGGTAAGACTTGCGCAGAAATGCGCCGCCTTTTTTTCTGCAATGCCGACGCGAACAGCGTGTTCGCCCCCCTTCTCGTGCCACGCCCGTTAAGATGGAATTGTTACAAACGATAGCGAAAATTTGGTCTCAGAAGGCTCCGTTTCGTGGCTGAACTGGTTTCCCTGATATGTGTTCGCGATTTCGCGTTTAGTATTAAAGCGGCGTTCGAAACTGAGTCGCTAATGTATATCAGCATACGTCCATCATTTTAAGCTGACCGACCGACATAGTTTGTACTTAGAAGAACAGATACTTGGACGTGTTTCTAAGTAGCAATGATGGTACTTAGAAGCGCAAAACAACAACACAAGAATCGCAAGAAATGAGAACCAGACAGCACGAGTGCTCACTTCAAACGAAAGTTTATTTTCAGGCTTTAGGCTTTCGGTGTGCGATAAAACCCGGCGGGTTTAAGAACATAAACTGTAGTTTGAAGTGAGCGCTCGTCCTGTCTTGTTCTCATTTCTTGTGTGTCTTGTGTGTTGCGCTTCTCTGTACCATCATGAATGCTTAGTACATAGTGTCGCAGGATAAATTATGTTGTTTAATGAATAGAATTAAAATACAATTATCACAATTTCTGGAAGAGAGGGGGGCGTATCTAAGTGTTTTTGTATGCGGTGTCTCGTTCGATTATGCTTTTTTTCAGTAAAGGGGTTCGATGTTCTCAAGAATGTCAGGAAAGATGGAGTACTAGAGTGGTAGAAGCGGCCATAATATAAGGCGTTCTTTAGTACGATTTAAGGTATTCATAGTAGGCTCATACAGGCACAGTCTTTAACATTTTGCGGCCCCAAACAATTGATATTTTACGTCAAATTAATTCAGTTCACATCAAGGAACGTAACATATGGATCGTCAGCGCAGAAGATTCTGTGTTAAAAATCTCAAGCCAACTAGTCAACGTTTTGTTTCGTGCAGTATCTGAAGGTGTCAGAACGAATTACTGCTTTTTCTGACAAACCACAGGCACTAAAGAAAGAGTACTTATATAGTTACCCCCCCCCCCCCCCCCCCCATTTTTTTTGTTTATTTACTGAGGGAGCTTGAGTAAGTTTGTTGAGCCCGTCGCTGCTTTTTTTTCTTTTCTTTTTACGCTGTCCTCGTTGTTATTCGGCAAATGTGGTAATGCATCCTTCATCCTCTGCTCTATGTTCACCATGCATCTAATTAGATGAAAATTTTACCGCTCAAGTGCACTAAAACCGAACTGCGCAGCAATGTGAAATCGCAGCTGAGGTGCTTGCCAATTAGGACGGCGTTCTCTGAGCCACGCCGATTCTGAGAATGGTGGCGTTTACGCGAGTATTTCGGAGGCCTACGGCAAGCAATGCGTTAGCAGACAAAGAAGTTCCAAGGAAGAGGACAGCGTTGCGAGAGCCCTTAGACAGCAAGTTAGTCAGCAAATTAGTCAGGTCCGGAAACGTCACTGAACTATACACCTTCTTCGTTCTTTCATTATTCAAGTGCAACAGTTCACAGCTTTAGCAAGCACATTGTCGCACTTGCACATATCAATCACTCACGGTCTTTCCGTTTTACTAAAGATGCTCCGCTCCTGCCTTCTCATGATGGGCCCCTGCGGTTGCGGTGACGTGTACGGTTATCAGCTAACGAGGCCTTCTTAAAAATTAAGGAAATAAGAAAAAGAATGACACTTGACAGAGCGCTGAACGCTCGACGAAAAAGAGAGAGATCGTAGTCTTCCTTCACCGGTTTCTCCTTCAAAGTTAGCGCACTAGTGCGCACTTCCATCATGTTCGGCCTAGTTTCACTGACGCTATATTGCGGTTACTTACAATGATGCCTCGTGAAGTCTTATCGAGTTCTGAACTACTAGCTCTGTTTGAGCGTACAGACACTGCTGAATTATGCTGTTTGGCCCTTATATACATTTGTTAAACAACAATATAGGGGTTTTTACGTTCCAAAAAACCAAAGATATGATTATGAGACACGTCGTAGTGGAGGGCCTCCGGAAATTTCGACCATCTGGTGTTTTTTTTTAAAATGCTCTGACATCGCACAGTATAGGGGCCTCTAGCATATTGTGTCCATCAAAATCCCAACGTCGCGTCTGGGGTCCAGTCCGCGACCTTCGGGTCAGCAGCCGAGCGCTGTAGCCACTGTACCGCCTTGGCCGGACAATATCTACATTCGTTTGGGCAGTATACGAGGGGTTTCTTTTCACATATATTGTTCACTCTATACATATAAAGTTCACTTCCGAATTCGCTTCTATGTTTTCTTCTAACGTTTTTACGTACTACACACGCAGTTCTGACTTCAATATACTTGTAAATCTACAGAATTATTTAACGCTGTGAAAGCCACGCAGTTTGTTTTTAAAAGACTCAGTTTCACAAACTACATCCTTCGGCTGTTGTTGTTTCCGTTAGGAGCACGGTACAGCGCACCATCCCCGATCACTAATGAGCTGAAGCAGTTCCCGGTATTGCGGAAATCGGCGCTGCAGAGGGCGACAGAGTACTGGCCGCGCGGCACCTTTCATCTCCTCCATTCTCAACCTCTCAATCTGCGCGTGCCTCATCGGTCCACACACAGGAGTGGTAGTCGCTGGCCTGCGCGTCCACGCACTCACCATCAAACACAAAAACAAGCAAACAAAATAAAGAAAATGGCGGCGCCAGCAGAGCGAGCGAGTGACCGGCGTTTATTCGGCCACTTCTTTAAGCGCCGCGCAGCAACGCACGCACCTGGCCATTACGGATGACCGGCAGTTCTCGGACGGCACGAAACAGAGCAAGTTGGAAACAACACGCGGCGTATAGCTACTCCGGGAGTTTGCCCGGCCAGAGCGGTAGAGAGATGAAGAGGGTGGTGGGGGGGAGTAGGTGGCACTGGAGCTGATACGCGGCATCAGTTAGAAGAGGGGGGCCCGGCACACTCCATCGGGTTGTATATAGCGCGCGAACGAGAGGGGAAGGGGTTACGACTGGTTGAGATGGCGGGCGGCCTTCCTTCGTCCGGCTGATTGTAGCGCGGATGCGAGTCTCGCGCTCGTCGCGTATGCAAATGGCCACTCATTTGCATGGTCCCTCTCTGTTTGGCCGAGCCCGTGCGGCGGGGGGACATGCCGGCGGCTGCTGGGAGCGCGTGCTTCGCTTGCGTCGGCCCACTTGCCTCGCTCAGGCCGCTGACGCCGCTGCTGGCCAGAGCAGGGCGAGCTACAAAGCGCCACAACAGAGTTTTCCTCAACGCCGGAGGCTCGTTGCGAAATGTAGCGAGAAGCGCCGCGAGGAGGGGAGAGAAAAAGGCGTGTGGGCGTCTGACGACTCGCCAGAAGCTGCGTTGCGAAGCACTGGGTCTTGCCTCGAGGACAAAAACATGCAGGAGCTGCGCTGCGCATTTTCTTTCTTTCTTTCTTAAGCGGAGGCAACACGCGCCGATATAGACGTCGTTTTGCTTCACGCGTGTGTCGGGAAACACATGGCCCCTATAAATGTTGCCACCGCGAAGCATGCTCCCGCATTAAACGGGGTTTTCGCGCGTGACCGCCCTTGACATCCCGCAAGGTGCTTGTGTGCGAACTCTGCAAGGAGCATCGGGTGTTTACGCAGTGCTAAGCCTGCAGTATAAGCTGTGTTTCTTGTACTAGATTACGTGCGCTGCACAAGAACAAATAAACGATACAGTTTGCCGAGTCTCGCGTTGGCGTGTTGCCCTAGGCATCCGCAAACGAAAAGGATGCCGCGCCAGCGAGTGCCTCGTTACGAAAACAATTCTTTCGTCGATCTTGTAACGCTCACACGTAGTGGCGCAATCTCCTCTACTTATGTGTTTGACGATGTATTCTGGCCACGTAGCGATAAAAAAAGAAAAAAAATTAAGTTCTAGAGTTTTACGTGGACCAAAACCACAATACAATTACAAGACACGCCTTAGTGAGGGACCCCAAGTTAATTTTGTCCACCTAAAGGTTCCTTGACTTGCACCTATATAATTCTAAGCAGACGTCCGCCGCGGCGGAGCAGTGGTTACGGTGCTCGGCTGCTGACCCGAAGGTCGTGGGTTCGATCCCTGCCGCGGCGGTCGCATTTCGATGGAGGTGAAATGCTAGAGGCCCGCCTTGTACTGTGCGATGTCAGTGCACGTTAAAGCGCACCAGATGGTCGAAATTTCCGGAGGCCCCCCTTCTTTACGGCGTCTCTCATATTGTGGTTTTTTGGGACGTAAAACCCCAGATATTATTTACTCTAAGCACGCGGGTGTTTTTTGCGTGATACGTAGCCAAACAAAGCGACTTCTCTTCAAAAACGTTTGGTGCAGCCGCGACTTCTATATAACATCGCTTCAGAAATGGATGAGAAAAAGAGGGGGGAAGGGTGGGGAAGTTGGTCAGTGTATGTGCAGGTTGGTACATAGCATACAATGCGCTTTTGGGTTGCTCATCGCCCAACCATTGTCTTGCCACGGGCCCAGAAGGTGCCGCAGCTCCAAGTTGAAGCCACGTTGCAAATTCAATGCTGCCTTCAGAATCTATCGCTCTGCGTCTTAACGGAAACAGTCACAGAGGACGTGTTCTAAGTATTTCAGAGTGCACGTGGCACGATGAATTGCACGTAGGCGAGCCCGACTGCCTGATCTTGAATGGAAGGTATAATAAAACAAAATAACGCGCGAAATAACGCGGTGCAACGCCATGTACCATTACATGTACCATGTACCATGTACCATGTACCATGTACCATGCAACGCCATTACCATTACCATGTGGGTATTGGGATCGCGACAGCGGAAAGTGCAGTTTCGGTGAGAGTACCTCGTAGTTTTTCCATTTTTTCAGCTGAAGCTTATGCCTTGAGTGAAGCAGTTCGGAAAATCATCGCTGGCAAATACAAGAAAGCAATCATATACACCGACTCACTAAGCACACTAAAAGCTCTACATATAAAATCCGAATGTGAGCCATTAGTGGGTGACATTTTAAACATGGTATACTTAAACAGCCAGGCAGCTTCCATCCGTTTCTGCTGGGTCCCAAGTCACGTTGGGATACCTGGAAACGAAAAAGCAGATAAGTATGCTTCATTGGCAGCGCACAAAACAGTAGCCAATGTGAAAATTCCCCTTAAAGACATCCAGAGAACAATTCGTCTAGCTCTACAAGCGAAATGGCAACAACAGTGGGACACATGCACGAATAACAAGCTCCACATGGTGAAGCCCGTACTTGGAGAATGGAAGACGTGTCGTCACCAGGAACGGTTTGTTGAGGTCATATTAGCCCGACTCCGTATTGGGCACACACACCTGACCCACAACTTTTTACTTAAAAATGAAACAACAACCAACATGTGAAAAATGTCAAGAACCATTGACAGTTATACACATACTCATCACATGTCCCCACATTGAAACGTACAGACGAAAATATTTTGGCCAACTATACAAACAACAAACGCCTTTTCACCCTGCTCTACTTCTTGGAGATGATCCCCTTGTACCCATGTCTTCTGTGCTGAACTTTTTAAAGGAATGTGACTTTTTAAATAAGCTGTAAACGACATAATTTCACCGTTTCATTACCTATAACCTTGTGTCTGGCGCAGCATAGCCTCAGCTGCTTTTGCGCCAAAAAAAAAAAATCAAATTAACTAACTAATTACAGAAAAGAACAGTGACAAACAGTCCCCTAACCTGCGTGAGCTGATGAAGTTTTAATGCATCCACATCAGTCTAGAATTCTGACTATCTCTACTTCACCTTGTATGTTTACGCGTGCTCTGAACAGGCACGGCCTCCGATTCCCTGTCTTCTTTTCGACGACGAAGGAAAGGAAACGACAAACATCACCAGTCAGAGTTTATCATTGTGAACTTATTCAAGCAAAAAAGTTCTTTCAGAAGAAATGGGCAGCTTCGATGAGTGAAGGCAAAGAGGGCTTTTGAGCTGGCAGCATGTTTGTGCCGATTAAAAAAAGTGGATATCTCAGGAGCAAACGTTTCACGTGCTACGCACGGGCACACAGCCTCTTCCACATCTTCGCTAAGTGATGCCACCGACTCCAGCTTGCGCTGTCGTACCTCCGAACGAGCTGCGTCGCATCGCCATGTCGTGACCAATGAGCGCGGCTCCCTATAACTTCGCGAAAAGACGCGAACGATAGTGGATCGGGGCCACTAAAGAACCACTGTCTGTCGTAACTGCTCCGGGCCGTAAGTGCGATTTCAAGAGCGTTCTATCGAATGTACATTTCCTCTCCGCCAAATGGGTGCTTCGCCGATTCCCCGAGACGTTTTGTAAAATGGACCGAAGAAAGGCATTTTAAAAGGGAGTTTCCCCGTCATTAAATCCCGCCTTTCTCGTGGCCCCACCATTTTTGACTCGTGTCGCGGGCAGGCTCGTCTTGCCGTAGTTAGAACTCGCGTTTGAAGGGCTCCGCGGCACGCCATGCGGAAATTCGTACCTCGTGCGAACGTCTGCTAAAGCGTCTCGTTTGTTCCGTGAACGGCACTCTCCTCCCCCCCCCCCCCCCTCCCCCCCGTCACTTCAACCCTTTCCTTCTGGAAAAAAGAAGCAAGATTTTTCCGCGAGGTACAAGTATTGCTGCAGACGCGCCACCTTGCATGTGTGCGAGCAGTCTGGATAGCGATTAAAACGACTGGCAGCTGACAGCTCCGTTTCTCTGTCGACTCAAAAAAATAAGTAAATAAAGGAACGGAGCCGCAGCGAGGAGGAATGGATTCGGCTTTTCACACCATGGCTCTGCCCCCGCGGGGCGAATTTGTCCGGGCGTGGACCTCGCGAGCGTGCCGGCCACGATTACGCGCTGAAGACGACGACGACGACTGCGTGCGTGCGTGTGTGCGTGAGTGCGTGCGTTCGGAGTTGTACGTTTCTCGTTGTATGTATGCCACGAGCTCTCTCCTACTTTCGCGAGCGCTTGCTGCGGTGTCGTGCGGGTATCCGTGATCGCCGTTGTTCACGAAGCCCTCTTGATCGCGAGACACCGAGAGGATGGCGCCCTTCGTAATTACGGGTCACCCGAAGCACGTCGTCGTCCCCGGAGGGGGGGGCGCGCTACGTCAAATGGTTTCGCCTTACTCTCTGTTGTTGCCTCATGCACGGCAGGCCGATCGGCGTTGCGTCGAGGGGTTTCTGCAAAAAAGCCGCCAGTGACGAGGCTAGCTGCTTCATTGAACATGGCACAAGGAGCGAGCGAGAAAGGGAGAGAGAAAGAGTAGATAGATAGATAGATAGATAGATAGATAGATAGATAGATAGATAGATAGATAGATAGATAGATAGATAGATAGATAGATAGATAGATAGATAGATAGATAGATAGATAGATAGATAGATAGATAGATAGATTGTAGCGAAGCTTTGGAACTAGTGGGTCGTCCTCTCCAGCGCCTTCTAGTGGGTCGCCCTCTTCGAAGAGAAAGAGCAGCTCGTGCTGAGAGTCGGTCCCCGCCTTGACTGTCGCTGTCGTGCATCGTCGCCGAGTGCCCGCCAATAAACGTCTTAACAAGATAAACAGATAGATAGATAGATAGATAGATAGATAGATAGATAGATAGATAGATAGATAGATAGATAGATAGATAGATAGATAGATAGATAGATAGATAGATAGATAGATAGATAGATAGATAGATAGATAGATAGATAGATAGATAGATAGATAGATAGATGCAGTTTTCGGGAGGACACACGATGGAACATCTTTCGTATTTGCTTAGAGTACATAATAAAACCATGAAAGCTCTATTGGCCGGCCTTTTCCATCTCTTTCTTTTCCTGTTTTTGAGCAGAAACGAGTCTGCCCGAAGACGACGTGTGCGCTCTGAGCCCTCTTTTTTTTTCTCCCTCTCACGACTTCAACTCTTCAGTGCATCAGCGATGACCTTCTTTCTTGCTGAGAATCGATTACTTGGCGTGATAATGAACAGCGCCCCTTTCTTTCTTGTACGTGTGTGCGCGCACCTTTTTCTGCTGAAGCTGTAACTAAGCGCAAAGCTGAGCTCGAGCAATGCCAGAAATTACGGGAGGGGTCTCATTGCCTTTCAGGCCGTCAATAGCGGCGTTATTCTGGCCTCGACATCTTTTATTCAGGAGGGTTAGCTGGAAAGAAGCTGGAACCTAAAGCGAAGAAGTCTTAAGAACCATTGGCGCGTATCGTATTTTTTTTTTATATATTCCGAAGTCTCTCGTAGCTCGTTCTTCCTTTGTTAAGGATTTGTCCGTGTCGATGACATGTTACTTTCTCGTATGTAAAATTGAAGCTCCGTCTCGGCGTCACTCGATTTATTCGCTCTCCTTTGGAAGCCGCTGCTCAATGTAAGGCTGACTGAGAGACACCTGATCTCGCGCGCACGGCTATCAGAGGATTAGGCCTGGCCAGTGTGCCGAAGTGGGCTGATAGGTTCCTTTTCATTCCTCCAAAAAATTCTTTGTTCGAACACGGGGCAACGCACTTATGCAGTGATGAAGCGAGTGACGCTTATTTTAACGAACATCGAATCGGCGATTTCTTGTTCGATCGCGTGGATGTGCGGGAGGCGTGAAGTTAGAAGCGGGCTCTTGCGCGTGTGGCGTATGAGCGAAGGACACCAGGGAGACTTGGAGCGCAACTTCCTCCCGATGAACGCTTTCATTTCTGCAAGCAATACGGACTGGTCGGAGATTGCACCAAACCAACAATGTTCCCATAGGAGTGCGCACGAGGGGGGCAGGGGGGGCGCACCCTCTAATCCCCTGAGAGGGGGGGGGGGCGCAAAGTCAGACCTATACATTGACATAACAGGCAGGGGGGCGCTGCGACGAACCTCCCCCCCCCCCCCCTTGGTTAACCCTCCCTGCGCACGCCCATGAATGCGCGTCGCGTGATGGGCGACGAGTCAACGAGCGCTGCCTGCGTAGCTCCTCGTAGCTCTGGCATAAAGTTATGATTTCGGCCACGGACTGTGAGTTCTTCACAAGTAGCATTTAGAGTTGCTGTATATGCTACCTTTAGATAGCAGAGTTGCGCGTATATAGGTCTGGTTAGCAACAAGCCAACAACAGCTATGCGGCGTAGTTGCACTCCGTTTTTGCAGGCGACATGCCTAGCGTGTCGCCGATCGACATGTTTGGCGTGTCGAAGAACGGCGATTAGGTCGACTGTCGATGATTAGTGTCAATCAAGTTCACTGCAGCGGTGGCTTCGAGAAATACAAAAATTGGCTCGAGCGCAAACTTGACCGCAGCG